>JAYMSZ010001958.1:0-12996 GCA_036897665.1 Pelargonium citronellum
CAATTTTTGTTATGATAATAATCATTTAAAACTTAAACCAATCAAAACATGACATTATGGCATTTTCATTTATGTTTTTGAATTATTTTCATTAAAAAAATCCACGTCAGCAACTTTAACGGTAATTTGGATGGAATGTAACGACGGTGACTTGTTTGGTTCATTTTGTGATAGTACGGGGACTGATTTGGTCCATTATGAAGTTGAAGGACTAATTTGGTCTATTTGAGATAGTACAGGGACCATCCTGGTCATTTATCCAAAAAATTAACGTGTAAATAACGTATCGCGTCGTGAATTGTTTTTTTTTTATAGGCTCGCGTCGTGAATTGTGTCGCGTGTCGGTATTGGTGCAACGTAGACTAACTCTATAGTTAAACAGTATGCCTATAAAACACAACTAGGATAAGTAGCATACTGAAAATTTATTTCGTCCCTCAACAATAGAGTAAGAGGATTTAAAAGGTAAATATTTGTTGGAATATATGGAGGATTGGATTGGCTTTTGTTGTTGCCTGTTGGTTTCTTTGTCGTTGAAAGATTCTAATATCCCAATCCCAACTACGTCAAAAAGCTCCAAATTCCATCGATAATTATTAATTTAAATTAACAAATTGTTCGTTTCGTTCGTCATCCTCATTTCCATCAAAAACCCAAATCCACAACTGTAGCAGCATATTTATCATTATTAATATACGAACTCGAATTAAGGAAATCAAAATAACCCAACATTACTTGCTTTTATTTGACCCAAATCCGCACAAAAAGATACCTTTTTTCTCCATTTTCTCTCCCTAAAATCTCCGCTCATCTCTTGTGTTCTGTCTTCAGAATTTTCCCGAAAAGGCCGATTCTTTCGAAGCTTTGAGGTAATCGAGCTGGACCCATTTTCTGAATTTTCGATTCCGTTCGATTGTTTTCTTATTTTGTGAATTTTCGATTCTTTCGAAGCTTCAATTTGATCTGGGTCTCTTCCTCTGTTTCGATTGTTTTCGCAGAAATTAGACTTCAGTTCGGATATTGGGAGATCACGAGGCTGGTTTTGTTGAAGCAAACAGGTCTTTTTTTATGGGTCTATTTTTTGTTTTTCGGTTCTTGCTTGATTTATGAAGAAAAGATTGCTACTTTTGAAATCACTTCTCTATAATTTTGATTTTGAATTGGCATTCTTTTTGTGCATGCATATGATTTAGGATAATTTAGGGAAAAGATCTAATATAATTTGAAGAAATAGGTTGTTCCTTGAAAAAATATTGAAATCCAATTATATTCTCGGAGGCATTAATTGGAGTGTCTCTGTTTTCATAATGGGATTTTTACATTGTGCCCTTTTCGTTAGCTGTTACATATTCTTGAGTTGAGTGATCCGCCTCAAGATAAACATAAATGGTAACAATTTAATTCTCACGTTTTCTACGCTTTGTTACTGCTGTGTGTGCTTAATGGTTCTTGCTTTCCTTCTGAGATTATAGATATGGAATTAGATTGGATTCGTATGCTCATCAATTATCAATTCGAAATGCCTAATAACGTGGATGTTCTGGAAGTGCAGCTATGCAGAGCCAGCTCGTGTGTAGTGGGTGTAGGAGCATTCTTCTTTATCCAAGAGGAGCTACAAATGTGTGTTGTGCAGTATGTAATACGATTACATCAGTCCCTCCTCCTGGTATGTTTCTCTAATTCTTTGTCACTTTAATTATATGAATTGAAAATGTGAATGACTTTGTTAATTTACATAAATCAAGTTTTGGAAAGCCTTGAAAGCATAAAATAAAAACTTATTTGCAGTTGGAACTAGAGAGTCAGATATCTTTTTCTCTGAATAACTTATGGTTGAGAATTAACTGAATTGTTATGGCTGAGAATAGTAATGGATATGTGAAAAGTATAAATTTTTAGGTTGAAAGCTGTGTTCTCTAACAAGAAAGTAGAAACAGCCATGAAATTTTCGCAAAGATGTAAAATGTGAGACGTATGAGGCAGTAATTCCACATCATTACTCATTGCATCTGACAAACTGCAGTTTCAATCTATCAGTCTAGTGTTGGTTAACACCAGCCTGTGGTAAACACGCATTCTGTAGTTAGAAGATTATTTTAAGCAGTTCTTGGGCAAGATTGATGGTCCAAGATGATGTATATTTTTTCAAATTTCTTAATATTGAGTTATCACTCAATTTTCTCATTAGGTTGTGGGAGTTATTCAGTACCCTGAAAACCTAGGACCTTCTTTTCAAACTTCACTTTGTTCTGCCACCCTATATTCCATTTCAGCCTCATCCTTAAGTCTTCACTCCTGGAATCAGTTGTATTTTGAACCTTCACACACTTTATTGTAAAGTCGACAATTGAACCCGACCTTGGTCTAGTTGCTATTCTATGTCCTCCCTTGTATGTCAGTTAACAACTGGGGAAACCATTTGCCACTTTTCTAAATACGTGCATATAGCTATTTTTTGGAGACCTCTTTTAGTGGACAACATGGGACACATAATTTGTCAAAAAAGCCTATGTAAGCAAGAAGGCGATAAATAATTACTTCCATTTATGTTTTGTGCCCCTGATGATACTTGGCTTACATAGCATTAATGTCTTTGCTTTATCCTGAACTAAATGTTTGAAAGGAATGCTTTCTTAAAATTTTATTTAAGAGAATCTTCTAGCATTTACTCAATGGACAAAGAGTTCAAAGATCCCAGAATTCATGAAATGACAATTTTCCATTTAGAAGAACCATTGTATATTGATTTTAAATTTCATTGTTTGGTAAAACTAACAAGTACTAAGAAATATGGGAATAGAGAATTACTACGAAGTGATAGTAGTAATAACCCCATAGGTGGTGACAGGATGAGGTGAAGCTGTGAAGGTTGAGCCATGATTGTGGCTGGGGGGGGGGCCATTAATACGGGGCGGAGTGAGGGGATGGGGGGAGGTGGGGAGGTTTGAGCCATGATGGGGGCTGTGGTGGTAGCCATAATGACGGTGCTGAGACGGTGGTAGTGATGATGCTAGTGCAATGGTATTGATATAAGTAGAGACGTTGTGATGGATGTAAGAATGCCAACGAGGTGGGAATTGTATAATGTTGACACCATATATTACGAAGAGTTTAAACTTTTGCTTGCAATGTTGATCTTTTGGAATTCAAGTATAAATTTGATGGGATTCATGCATTTCTATCCTTTTAACAACCGCTACAAAGAAAAATGGCATTTTAAAAGATTAAAATCCCATATGGGCTTTCTCTAACCTAAACAACATTATAGATTCAACTTGTGGGTACCTTTTAGAATAACTAGGAAACTGTCACGATAAACTACCATTTCATTGACCTCAGTTTTCCTATTAAGTATTAACATGCTATGAACAGTGAGTTTGGTGTTATGATAGGCTGGGTACAGCGTGTAAAGTGGATTACAGTTCCATGGGACCAATCATGTAGGACATAAGATATTAGCATCCATTTGGGGAGACAACAACAAGATGCTTATTTTTGTAACAATTTGTAAGCTAATTGAGTAAATAGTTTTTTGGGGGGTTTATTTGCTAAACCTCTGCAGTACCCCTGCAGGTATGGACATGGCACAACTAATTTGTGGAGGTTGTCGGACACTGCTAATGTACACTCGCGGGGCAACGAGTGTTAGATGCTCCTGCTGTCACACTGTGAATCTTGCACCAGGTATGTTTGCTTCTTGGTTGTGACAAGCTGAATCTCTATTTTATCTTATGAGATGCAAAACCACTTTCTGATCCTCAAGATCAGTTTGATGTTCACTCTTGTAAAACTGACAAAAAAGTAAGGAATAGTCTTGTTCCATTCTTGCTTTTGGATGGAGAAAAACTCCTTCCCTATCAAGTTGTTACATTATCTTGAAGAGCTCCATCTTCTGCTTGTGTTTTCTGGTGAACTCATGAGGTTGTAATGTGTTTTTAAATCATGTCATTTGGAAGTAAATCATATTTTCTTTTTTGAATCATTTGTCTTGCCAAGAAGTACGTCTTAAACTTATTGTCATTTTAATCTCTTCTGAAGAGATTTTTAGAAGCTGTGGGTTCAGATCACCCTTGGAGGATAATATTGTGGCTTGAGCTTGTTGTTGACCTTTAACTTTTTCATTCTGCAAGGGATATGAGATTTGTCAGTATCAATTATTTTAGTGAAAAGGTCCATCTCTAAGCGTAATTGGAAGTAGATTCAATCAGTCGTACTTGTGAATTATGAAGAGTTGAAACTTCAAGTGTTTGCAAAGCAGACGCTGTAATGTGCTAATGGTGCTATTTGGAAATGGGCGTGGTTACCATTTTAATCTGTTTTCAGCAATTCATATTGTATTATTCAATCCATGTCATTACATTCTAGGATTACACAATCACGTATTGTTGAAGTCTTTCTACTGCTCAAAGTTGGGTTATAACACTCTTTATTTCTCTTTTGGTTGTTGACTCTCCTGCTGGATTGCTCTGTCTAAATGTGTTTTTTCTTTGCTATGAAATAGTTTCCAACCAGTTTGCCCACGTCAACTGTGGAAATTGCCGTACAACACTGATGTATCCGTATGGGGCTCCATCAGTCAAATGTGCAGTTTGTCACTTCATTACCAATGTTGGTGTAAGTACAATTTGATTAGCTTCCCAGACTTTCTTGATTATGGAAACAGTTTGTGATTTAAGTTCATTTTTATTATAGTTATATGGAGATCTTGAGCTTGTACCTCGTATTGGGTTTAGTTTTCTACTTGACAAGCTTGCCCTCTAATTAGAAGCACAAAACTATATTGATGATCAACATGCTGTTGTTTATTTCAATGAAGTTAATTAACATATCAAGTTAGGTAGCATTTGGATTAGATTCTTGGTTCTAGAATAGGAATGAGAATGTGATTCCAATTTTTGAACCAAAAATTCTTATATGAGTGCCATCTTTAGTTGCTTATAGTGGAAGTTGACTTAAATACATTTTGCAGACGGCGAATGTGAGGGTTCCTATTCCCGTGCACAGACCTAACGGAGGAACAGTACCTTCCACTTCAGCAGTAAGTTTGTTGAAATATTCCCCTTTCACCCTATGAATGCATTTAGGTATAGTTGTGGTTGATTTGATGCTCTATGGCATTGCAGCCCCAGTCCCAGAGCCAAACTGTTGTGGTTGAAAATCCTATGTCAGTTGATGAAAGCGGCAAACTGGTAAGGTTTCATTGCTCGGTTCCATTATTGTGCGTTTCAATTGGGTAATTAACAATAGAACACTTGTATGTTGCAGGTGAGCAATGTGGTTGTTGGTGTGACAACAGATAAAAAGTAGGCATCAGATGTTAGTAGTAGGATATCTATCTATATTGGCCTCTCATGTTCAAATCCTCATAATATGCTGGAAAGATGGACAGAGAAAATGGTGCTCACATATATATATATGTGTACATGTTGTGTTGTCTTGTGTTGGGGATTAAGATTCAGGAACTGTTTTGAGAAATTTTACTGGGTGATGATTGATTGGTTGATGTACATTAATGTTGCTTGCATTCACAACTGATTGGATATTAATGCTGTATGCATGCATACATGCTTATATATGCCTTTTCGGGATACGAAAATAAAAATTTATAGGACCTTAATAATTGTAAACTAATCTAATGTTATGCACCCGAAAGAAAGGCAGGCAGGTAGGGTTGCAGAGGCTTAAATTTATCTGCAACATCCTCTCTTCTTTCTGTCTCTTATCCATTTCACACAAATTTAGGTATAACTGGTTTTTGTTAGGGTTTATTACTGGACAGAGTTGAGAGTAGGTGGAGCCTCAGTTTCCACAACCCACACCAACATGAGCGGCAACGAATGCTACGTGGCATCTTAAGAATGTTTAATGTTGGACGTTGATCATCATTTATATGAAAAATTGACGATAATGCTACGTAGCATTTCGAGAATGTTCAATGTTGGACGTTGCTCATCCTCAAAATGGACAATCATCAACATGCAAATAATGAATGCTTAGTCTTAATTAAGTAATTCTTAATCCTTTAAAACACTTTTCACAATGCATAAATTTTGTTAACATTCTCACTTGCTACTATATGATTGTCTCTGAGAACTCAAGTAATTCTAACTTGATATAAACAACAAAACATGGACAAACTTCAGAGGAAAAAATCTCCATCTTTGAACATCATGAAGTAATACATATAAACGAAACAAAATCTCAATCTGGGAACAAAAAGAGCAATTTTATAAACATTCAGCACAGCCATTGTCATCAATGACTAAATAAATAGGATTATTAACATCATAATAGAACTATTAAGTTCAGTTTGGTGTAGGATTGGGATCAACAAGGTAAATACGAGTACGAGGTACATAATCCATGTCAATACTGTCGTGCATGTGATGTATTTGCTACCTCACTCACTGGCTCGCTCTCACGTTTGTTTCAAACAATTTCCACTGAACAAACATTTGCATTGCACAAATTTCAGTTCCATCGTCTTCTTTGATTGGAGTCTCGAGGCTGAGGTTCGTACCTACTAGTGCCAGAATCTCTCGCTCCTCTGTTAACAACATTTGAATCTGCTCCTTTGCTGTACCTATTGTCTACCTTGGGAACACTAGAGTACGAAGGCAAGGGAGGAGGAGGAGCAGCAGCAGCAGCCCTTCTATTACTAGAATTTTCTGGCAAGTGAGGGGGGCGAGGAGGAGCTGCAGTAGCCCGTTTATAACTCAAGTTTTGTGGCAAGTGTGGAGGAGGAGGAACTGCAGCAGCAGCCCGGTTATAACTAGAGTTTGCTGGCAAGGGAGGGGGAGGAGGAGGATCTGCATCAGACCCTTGAGGCATTTCCTGTAACGGTGACACAACTTGAGGAATTGGATTTTCTTCAATGGGATCAGAATTGTCTAAGGCAGTCACCGTTTTCGTTTTCTTTCCACCTTTTAAGGGACCAAACTTCTTATGTCTCATAACTAAAGTTATTTGTCTTCCCGACGTCCACTGCTCGCCTTCCACGGTAGCTACATCTTCAACCTGCACTGAACTGTTCGTCATAAAGCATGTAAAGCCACAAGGAACAATCAAAAGAGGTTTTGATGATAAGGCATACCAAAGCAAGAAAACGAGCCGTCAGAGCTTTCAAATGCTGATCTTCACACTTGACCAGTTCCAGATCTTCCAAATCAATTTTTTCCGGGACTACGGCTGCAACCTGTTATAAAATCATGTAATATTAGAATTTTAGAGTATAATAATGCCCATATATATGAATATATCAACACTATTGAAAGGAAATATGCACACACAAGGGTATCTGGCAAAACAACAGTTCCCACGGCTGCACAAGACATTCACAATGCACAAATACAATCATGCAGCACAATTCTGATATAACAGCACCAAGCCAACAAGAAACCAATTGGTGCTAAATGGAACGGGAGACATAAGGGCGATACTATTGCTACAAATGTGATTACTGCTTCAAGAGCTTCAAGCTCTCATTGTATGTTGATAAATCATGTACCAACAAAATGCGATTTGACATTTCACTGTTATTTATATGTAAACTATATTTTACAAGCAAAATACAAAAAGATTTAACAATTCTTCCTCGATAAAATAGATTCTAAATTTACTACTAAAATATTGAAAGATAAATAAATGTAGGGGTAATTACAGAAGGACCCCCTGTCCTTTACACCTTCGGCACTAGGCACCCCTTATTCAACTGTAGGACCCCCTATCCTGTTCTTCTACCATTCCGTCAGGTATATTTGACGGAATTGGTACTATTTGATCATGTGCCCAGCACGACCTAACTTATTTGTGAATTTTCACAAAAATACCCTTCACTTTCACCCTTCTTCATTAACCAAGAACACCGCCGGAAACTTCATAACACTGCCGAAATCTGGATTTTTTTGCCGGAAATTGGAAAATTTTGCCGGAAATTAGAAATTATTGCAAATTAAAACTAAACACAACACACAAATTCAACACAAAACAAATAATAAAACACAAATTAAATATCAATATGAAATGAAACACAAAACTAAAAACCCCTGTAATCAAGGGATAATTAGATTCTCCAATATTACTTTCCTTAACAACTTTGAATAGTGGAGGTCGGAGAAAGAGGGTCTTCACGGCGGCGGTTTGTGGCGAACAATAATGCAAGGACTTGATCTGCGTTAGAGGGTTGTGCGGTGGTTTGCGACGATGGAAGACAGAAGAATTTCAAGACAACGTTTAGTTCGGCGGTTGATTCGTTGAGGTTGAGGGTTTGATTTTTCTGTCAACCATTTTTCCTTGATATGGTGGTGTGTTTCGATGGCTTTATTGAATGAGATTTGCAATAGTTTTGTGGAATTTTTTAGGTTAGAGTTTGTTGGTGATTTAAGGGAGATGTAAAATTTAATTGATGAGTTTTTAGTTAGTGTTTGTTGTTTTGATTTGAACTTGTGTACATCAGTGAGATGTGTAGGTTGTTGCAACAAATGGTGGTTTGAGTTTGTTAAATCTTAGTTTTCATTTATGCAGTTGTAGTTCATTTAATGGAGGAATGAATGAAGAAGATGGTATAAAAGAAAGACCCCTAAAATTTGGAGGGTATAAAGGTCATTTCAATACTTAACTGATGGAAAAAGAGACGGAGGGGGCAATGCATAGATCAGGGGGTCCTACAGTGACGAAAAAAAGGATAGGGGTACCTAGTGTAGAAAGTGTAAAGGACAGGGGGTCCTTTTGTAATTACCCCAAAAAAATCATAATGGAGACTGTCACGGTGTCACCTAAGGAGATGACAAGTCATGTGTGAAGCACCTTTAGTCGGACACCCAAAATCCATTTCTGGCAAACATAATCTCTAATTTAGTTTTCACTGGAGACCGTTAAAGTTCTAAGCTCCCCTGTCTCACTGAATAACCTTTTAGGATTCAATTCACCGGGTCACCAAAATTTCTCACATCATTCAAACATCAAAATGTTTCCCGAGGTGATAAGTCCTTCAAGGGGCTCCAAATACTTGAGAGGCATGCAAGAGCTCTCAATCTTATATGTCAAATGTGGATGAACGCCTGAGAAGTTAGAGCTCAAACACTAAAATGACCTAAAAGCAGACCTCACATCACCAACAACCAATCATATGACGACACATAACGAGTTTGATTAATAAAGTCTGCTTGGTAAGAGGAGAGAGATTCAGAATCAACATTTATTACGCTGGATACTTTCTTTGAAATTCTCTTCGACTCTTGTGGCTAAGATTTTCTCTTTCATTAGCATTCTTTACAGGTGCGTTTTGTACTTATGTTGGTAAACTTGTTCAATAATACTTTATAGTATGTCAATTTGAAATCACAACACAAATATGTTTCTTATACCACTACAACATGACTTTATACACAAGTAACATATCTCACAACTACCTATATATCTACATATGCACAAACCAAGCTATATATTAACCAAAATAATAACGTTGAGCATGCATTATCACAATATCACATCTCACTTGCATCTCCGGAGCTGAAATCCGGCTCAGCGGGTTTCTGGGGTAGCAGTGGAGGTAGCCTCTGCTGCAATCTAGAGCTCTGAGACCCGTTGTGCCGCAACGATCGCACTGCATTGGCTGCTAATTTTGACACATAAATGGTGGCTCCAAGGCTTGGGGTGTTACCATCATCATTTGCCCAACCATCTTGCACCCTATCTTCTGCCTCGCGTAAACTCTTGTCAAGCTTCTTCTTACACTGTCGGCGCCAAGCTGCTTGTATGAAACAGGCTGCCCACGTCTTCCATTGTAGCGAGTAAAACCTGAAACATATACAATCATGTGTAATAACACCCGTCAAGACCTCAGCATGGTTTCAATAGCAACTGAAGAGAGCGTCAACATCAGTTCAACTATTAAAAGCTTGTTACCTATTATGCTAGGGGTGGGCACTTGCCTACCAGGGCGGCAGGGCCCACCCCTAGCTCGACATTGTACATAAACTGTTAAAAAAGCCTTGCCTGAAAGTATGACGGAGCTGCTTGCTGTGAAGACGCCGAAATTGGGAGGCCACAGACTTCAAGTCATCAGCCATGAGAGCAAAGGCTTCAACCTCTGATAGGGCTCGTAATGATCTAGTGGAAATAGGGAAATTGGTGGGGGATCGGGGATCCAAGACACAAGCAAGAAGATCTTCTCCACAGAAGTCACCAGCGTTGATATCAACTGAGTTGAAGAAGCCACTTGTTCCACCATTTGTTGTTACTGCTTCTATTTTGCCTTTCATGATAAATATCATCTCATTCACTTGATCCCCCTCACGGACAATGTAGCTATCTTTTGTGAAAAACACGGTCTTGAGACGATCACATAATGCATTCAATAGCTGATCATCCATTTTACCAAAGATGGGAACCTGCATACACGTTGCATAACTTAAAAGTTTGATCTCATGTGTAAATGTATTTGCAGATGAAACAAAGATAAAGGTACAAACTCTCATAATCAGGGACAAGCAAAGATGGCGTTTAATGTCCCTTCTAAGATCTGTAGGTAGGCCACGAATCAAATTCTCTTCCTCAACACCTCTAGTTTCAATCCATTTGTACTGCTGATACTGCCTAACACGATCTTTCAGGTCATACGGGATCATGTGGTGGGACATCCATTGCTCGGTCTCTTGCCTTTTGGTTCTCATCTCGTCAAGTTTGACATTAGTAGAATGCAAATAATTCTGGAGTATATATGCAGAAGCAAAAGTCATGTTTAGCATATATTCTAATGGTAGAGATCCATGCAGTAGTTTTTCTGAAGAGACTGAAAGTTATTAATGTCGATGAAAAACAGGAGATAGCATGAACGAAAAATCGGAAAGAGCAAACAACTCTGCTCTGATCCCAAATGTAGAATAAAAAAAGCGCGCACACATCCCATCTATGATTGCTAATGCAACACAAGAATCGGTAATTTGAGACAAGTATTAGTGAACACAGACAAACATACTATCATAAATCAGGGAGGTAAGACAAGTATCAATGAGCACTAATAGACACACTATCAGATACGGTGACTGAATGAATTTGAGAAATCTTGTTCTATGATTTTCATTAATCTTGTTCTGATATTCTGATAGACACGTTATCAGAACAAGTGCAGAGCTGTGGGGTTCAACATCTGATTCAAGATTTTACAAGAAAAACATCAAAGATGTGAATTCTTTAAGCAATGATTAACCAATGGTGTCAGTTTATAGCTTGGTTAAACTTGGCATGAAGAGGAACATGAGGGCAAGAACACAATTACCTGGATCATAAGCCCAATAAATGAAGACACAAATACCAAACCAAAAATGGATATGAAGGCAGCAAATATAATCTCCCCTGCATATGGGCTTGTGTTGAGGTTTTGCCCAAGTGAGCTGTAATTTAATAATCCTTTGAATGTAAGTGAGCTGAAAGATATGATAATGGATTGCAGATGCAAATGAAGGATGATATACATAGTCACTTACCCAACATTATGGAAACCCCACCAGAAGCAGTAAAATAGTTTTTTCAGCAAACTACTTGTTTCCACAACATGAGACTGGAGAGCTTCAATGAACATTCCAAAGTTGAAAACAGAAGGATCTTTAATTTCATCAGGTCCCAGAAGAGGGCAAGAACCGTTTAGAAATGTCAAAGGACCAAAATCTTGTTTGCGCCGAACGCAGTACAAATTTGAAACATCCCTCCCAAAATTCTCATACTCAATTCGCCAGCAACTTTCTTGTCGTTGTATAGAAAACAAGTACCAAAACGCCCCAACAATCTACATTGATTCATATCATGATCATATTGTATTGGTCCATGGAATAGATATAGATATAGATATACCTCAGAAATAAAACTTACATGACTAACAAGCACATAAATGGCGAAGCCGTAGGCAGCCCCAGGCCAGGCTGTTGTAGCATACACATGAGCAGCTTTCTTTCTCTCTTTAGATATGGGATAGATGCGAAGTAGTCTAGGCACATATTGGGCCAAAACCACAAATTCCAAAATGTTCACCATGTGGATAGGTCTAGCAAACAAAACTACTAGCTGATCAAGAGATCAGATAAGTATCATTTTCCAAGTTGCTAACAAATCAAACTCGAAAGAGCTATCAGAATCGAGTAATTACCTGTGGTAGTGGGAGAATCGATAGAACATCGATGATGAAGTTTTTAGAGAGGTATCTTCTCGCTATAGCTCGACGATTCTCAACCAAATTACCTCTCCCAAACACTCGAGAAGAAGGGGCGATATAGCCAGTAAAGAACTGAAACACTATGTGAAGCATATAAAATACATCGATGAATGTGCGAAGAACACAAACTGTAATGAGCAGTTTCGAATCCGATTTGAGGCATTTATGATTTGCATCAATTACTGGGATGTAGAAGAAGAATGGATCCAAGGACACTGCAACGAAACAACAAATAAAAAATATGTTATTCCATTTTTGAAGAAACGGGCCCTGGGGATGAAGAACTACTATCCTTGAACCCATTTCTGCTTCACCTCCTTCAAGCTCTACTTTGCATATATTATTCAGTAAAGAACAGCCGGCTGGTCAGCTCGGTCAGCTTTTTTTCTTATTAAAAATGACTTTTGTATATTATATTTCGAGTTTTTTTTACTGTTATACATATTTAAATCATTATATTCAAAATTATACTTAAAACTTGAATATTCTCAAAAGTATACATTTTGAACAATAAAACTGATTTTTGGCAGATTTAAACTAAAACCACTTGCATTGAATGGGCCCACCAAAGATAAAACTAAAACCACTTGATTTAAAACTAAAACCACTTCTTCCCTTTCTTCTTTTGGGTGGCTCCATGGAAATCATGCTCTCTGCTTCTTCTTCATGCTCTGTTTTTCCCTTTATATTTCAATCAAAAATAAACCTTTAGGCTTTATGTAATCTAACTCCAAAAGCCATAGTTATAACATTGTTTGTGTAAATGCTAAAACATGAGTATATTCATG
>JAYMSZ010001959.1:0-12995 GCA_036897665.1 Pelargonium citronellum
ACCAAGAGTCCCCCTTTCAACCCGAACTCCCCAGTGACGTTAACAATCGCCTTCACCTCCCGACCAGAGACAACCACCGCCACACAACACTCTGCACAAATCAACTTAAATATCCAAATTTGCCGTCATGACAAGAACTCATTATCCTGATAACAAAACTCGTTTTTTTCTCAGAAGAATCTGAAGTTATTCAATAAGAAAAACTTGAACCACCGCCGAACAAAAAAGACTGGCGGTGGTTAAAAAAAAATTCTTGACAAAGAACTAGAGAATGCGGCTAGAGTCGCACAAAATACTTTTATTTTTGTAATTTCAAATATTGGCAATACGCGAATACGGTGCGAAAATCCGAGTCCAATTCGCGAATCGGTTCGAATTCGTTGGGCGTACAGCATATCCGTGCTTTCACTGGTAAGTGTCGGAAGATAGCCAATGTGTGTGGGTGTCTCCCGATTCTCAATTCTCAATTCTCAATTCTCATCCAACAGAAACAACAAACGACGCCCTGAAGCTATCTCGATTTCTCAGTCTCCTCCTCCAATCTCCAATCCATAACTCTCCAACTATTTAACCACACTCAAATCATACACCTACTGTTCTTCTCTCTCGCGGTATATGCTTCTCTCCTCTATTTATTTTCCTCAATTTCCATTTTCATTTGGTTTAATTTTGGTCTGAAATGGTTGCAACTCGAGTTTCTTATCCACTGATTTCTGTTTATGATTCAGATTGGAGCATAATATCTATTTGGTTGTTTGAATTTCCATGGCCGCCATGCCTTCAAAGAAGCTAGTCTCAGCTGTCATCATCGATTTGGACGGGACTCTTCTCAACACAGGTTTGGTTTTGATTATATTTTTGTTTATAATCATATTGTTTTGCAAAATTTGAAACTCTGTCCGTTGATGTATGTTATTTTTTGCCACAATTTCATGACAGATGGAATTGTGAGTGATGTTTTGAAAGTGTTTTTGGTGAAGTATGGAAAACAATGGGATGGGAGAGAAGTACAAAAGATAGTAGGCAAGACTCCTCTAGAAGCTGCTACTGACATTGTGAAAGAGTATGACCTCAGTTGCACACCTGATAAATTCATCACTGAGATCACGCCGATTTTCTCCAACCAGTAATGTATCTGCTCACTTGCTTCTATCTTCAATCTTTAGATATGGTTTTAAGATATATCTTTGTGAACCTCTCCCAAAGTAAGCCATATCATCACTATTGGTTAATTTTGCTAAATTATGCGCTTAAATATATATATTCCAAGCTTGATTGTTATTGTTGAACACATTGGGCTGGGGTGGGCATCCACTTAGCAATTGAGTCAAGTCGGGTATCTTTTTAATTTATGTTTATTATATTTAATGACAGTTTAGAAGTCAATAATCATAATCTATCTTTTTCTTTTCTCTCAGCTTTACAACCGATGGTGTCTTTATAAGTCAAGATGGGACTTTATGATTGTGAGAGTATTGTGTAAATTTGCTATGTTGACTATTCATTGTTTAATAAGATCAAGTTTTCTCTAATAAAAAACCAAAAGTAGAATATGATGTTTCTTGTATTTGATTATAGGAGAGAATCCGTTATACAAGGTGTAAAAGAGTTGACAAACATAAATTGACTTAAATGTGAAAGGATATTAATGTAGACTTAGGACTTGATATGAGGAGGTAAATTTGGACTTGATATAAGGAGGTAAATGTAGACTTAGGACTTTTGTGGTCATTGTTGCCGGAACATGCTATTGGAAGTGGTGCCTAACTGCAGAAAATATTGTAGGAGCTCAAGGCTTTGATACCTTGTAGCATAATATGAAGGAATACGGGGATTTCTTATCTATTGACTCGTGTATCGATACACCAATCCACTTCAAATGACCTCCATTTTCCCCTTCAGAAGATCTGCCTCCCTCCCTAAGATATTTGTGACAATTTTTTCATTGTTTGACCATCCAATTTTATTGAATAATTTGTTTCTTCAAGGATTTTGCAATAACATTAGTAGTGTCACTTATGCGGGATATGTAATTGTGTTTTTACTTGAAGGTGGTGTAAGATTAAAGCTCTTCCAGGTGCCAACCGATTAATTAAACATTTAAAAGCTCATGGAGTACAGATGGCGTTGGCTTCAAACTCCCCAAGGGAAATAATAGAAACCAAAATATCTTATCATGATGGTAGGCTTGTTTAGAGATCATATTAACAGTACTTCTTATGTCCTCATGTGAATTTACCCAGTGTAACATTTATCAATGATGTTATAATAAGTGTTGGTTATATCTGACCTGGTTTGCTCATTGTTTCTGATTTGTAGGTTGGAAGGGATCATTCTCTGTTATCATTGGTGGTGATGAAGTTAAGATGGGGAAACCGTCTCCTGAAATGTGAGATGCAATAACTTATATTTTCCCCATGATTTCCTAATTATTAACATATTTTTTTATGTGACTTTTCATGCTTTTCTGCTGACATCCTTGGTTCACTGTCTAAGATTCTTGGAGACAGCTAAACAGCTAAATGTTCAACCTTCCAGCTGCTTAGTGATTGAAGATTCTCTGTAAGTCACCCAACTTTTACATCATTTTTGTACTGAACTTGCCCCATTACTTGGGCAACGTCATGTTCTCTGATATTATATTTGTTTCCTTATCATTGAATGATCACTTCTACCTTTCAGTTTCATACGATAAATATTTTGGATGTTGGTATTTTGTTGAACTTACCACATCTTTTTTCAAATATATTTTTTAGTAAATGGCAAACATCTGCAATTTGGATTGTTGCTATACATTTTATCTAAAGAGAAACTAGCTTTACTTTTTGTATTAGTAGCAGCCAGTGTAGACATGTCTATTTTTTAGAGCCAAATATTGATAGCTTATAGCCAGTGGATCTAACTTCTCTTGGAATGGAGTTTTATGTGACATTACAGTCAAGAGTTTCATATTGTTGATTGCTTATACTTGGAACCAATGAACGGTTGCTTATGATCAGAACAAAGAGAACAATTTCATTTTCTTATTATCTGACTGGGTTTGGCTGGGTCAGACCAGGTGTAACAGCTGGTAAGGCAGCTGGAATGGAAGTAGTTGCTGTACCATCACTTCCTAAACAATCTGATCTTTATACTTCAGCAGATGAAGTGATCAACTCTCTGCTTGATTTGCGACCTGAAAAGTGGGGTCTGCCTCCATTTCAAGATTGTAAACCTCCGAGACCTCTATTATTGATTACTGATTAGCTATGTATGGGTAATGCTCATAAAATTCCTTTAATATTGGTTTTTGTTTCAGGGATAGATGGTACTTTACCTGTCGGGCCTTGGTATATTGGTGGTCCTGTTGTTAAAGGATTCGGCCGTGGCTCAAAGGTACTTGGTATCCCAACAGGTGTGTAAACTATCCAATAATTGACTTTCATTTGCTTCCACACACATTAATTATCATATCACAAAGTCTCTTTTGCTAGTTTAAGCTAGTATATATTCATAATTTTCAGCCATTTAGTAGCTGTTCTTTAGTCATCCTTGTGCAACCTTGAAATTCTAGATGGCTTTGGTGAACTTGATGTTATTAGTGCGTTACTTATTGATCCTTTTTTTTTTTGTACTAAGTCAACATTGAAAACCCATTTTTTCTTCAATCTTGTGACATGTATTGGATCAAAATGCCAAATCCTACGAAATTGGGTCCTTAAATTGATGAACACACAGTTAAGTGAAAACTAGTAAGTGTGCATTGGAATTCATACAAGAAACAATTACAATCTGATTAAAGGGAAGACTCCTAGTAGAGGTTCGTATTATATCTAATAGAGTACTTTTTGTAAAAAATAACCTTTGCCTGTATAAGTGCCCCGTATAATAAAATCTAGGAATATTGCAGTATCTAGGTCGAAACAAATTTAGAGTCCCGCTTGAGTATTAAAAAAAACTTGAGAGAAGCTTTATTTATTCTGGTATGCCACTGAAATTACTTGGGTTACCCCTTTTACCTCTACGTCAAAAACCTAATTAAAGAGGATATCTTGGAATTAGAGAGTATATAGGCAGGGGTACATTATCCAGAAGTGCATAGTAGAAAACCCCTGAAAAAAAAAGTAATACGATGGTATAACCCCGTTGTAAATCATTATAAAGAGTAAGTATTGCGTCTCACAAATGTATGTGACCTTATGTGCTAGTTCCTATTGCTTTTATGTATGCCCCACAAGACCTTAGAAAAAAGGAAGGATAAATCCCGATCCTTAAAAGGGAGCTGTTACTATAACTTTGTATGCTTTTTAACTTAAGCAATGTAGAACAAAACTTATTTCTAATTTAACTAGTATATATAATAACTAATAACCAAAACTGTTCTTGACACCTAAGCTTCAAATTACTTTTAATAATTTATGAAATTATAGCTAACATACATTACTGACTGTATCCTCTGAATATTCCCTTGAGAAGCCTTTCTATACTAAAACCCAAGAACTTAACCACAAGAATCTTACCGACTGAGACGACCCTTTTTACTCTTGCCTTAGTATCGCTTCAAAAGCGAAAGCAAAGGAGTTTCCTCATATTTTTAACAAGAGTTTTTCCTTGAATAAAGAGTATTTCAGAGCGCTTGTTGTAAACGTTTACCTATTTATAGCATAACTTAAGTAATTTTACTAAGTTAATAACTAGCTATTATAAGATGGAAATAACAAAAAGAGTATTCCTGCAATCCATAAACGGGTATCCGGTATCCAGAATAGAAACCTTGACAGGAATCACAAAGGTTCCCCTAACAAATGACCCAGAAGATTCGGGATCGTACTAGTAAAAAGGGACTCGCGCTAAAGGCGGATCTATTCAAAACAATGCTAAATGAGTTATGGGAGGTAGTAAGAAAACTCTTGATGGGTATATAAGTGGTCATAACAAAAAGTTTAGACTTCAGGTGCTAGTACAATGCTTGTTCATCCATTTTGATCTGAAGGATTTCAGGATTATTTACAAGATCCAGTTTTTATGAAAAAATCATAATTGTCGTAAAGTTAAACGCATTGTACAGTCTTTTCGTGCGCTATAACCCACTTTGATAATGTGCTATGTATGATTTTTTATGGCATCAGTGTATGCTCTACTTCGCAAAATTTAGTTTCCTTCCCTTTACTCAAGCTAATGATACTCTGCTTTATAATAAGACTAAAGAGGGTTACTATTACGAAGTGACTTGGAATGCTCCTTTAAATTTCTAGAATGGAATATTTGACAAATTCAGTAGAAGTCGATAAACATTTAGATATTTATATGTAGTTTAGTATGGCTTGGAGTTAACAAAACTCTATTATTTAGGATTATGAGCACATATATCTGGTGTTGTTAGTGCAATAATGAGTAATGAGTGAAGGCTGAATCTTGAAATAGTATTTGCCTAATTTTTTTGGCAAATTATGGCTGATTATTAGTATTTGGTTTACTACAGCCCTAGGGATGAATCCTTCTTTTTCCCCTTTCTTAATTTTAAACTCTTATGACTAGACTTAAGCTATATCTCAAGCTTACTCATGTACCTGACAGACTTTTAAGACATATATACCTGCCTGAGAGGAAACTCACAGATAATAAATAGCTGCTTTGCTTTTTTATAAGAAAAGGAGTTGTCTATATACATGTTAGAGGGCACTATATTTAGTCCTCAGAAGTTATAAGGTATCCGCATTTACCAACTTGCAGGAGTTTAATCTTTATTATAACTAAAAACACAGCATCTTGTTTTTTTAAGTGTAGGTATCCCTATATATGAATAATTATCACTTAATACAGAAGCAGTTCAGTTGATAGCTATTACTACGATTCGCAGACCAGAGTTCAAATCACTTAGTAGATAGAAACATAAAAACTAATGGATGGTCTAAGCTCTTGACGATACCAAATAAATAGAACCTTAGAAATGTACAATACCCTAGTCTTTAAATGTGGGGTATAGGAAAATTCTAAATTGATATTTATAATAAAGAGCATCCAAATGGGCAAGCTAGGTTCTCTAATAAATATGTGTCTGTTATTTCCTACTCACTTCAGTATTATTAGAGGAGCCCGTTAATTCGGAGCTACAGGTCCAAAGCAGTGCAAAAAAAAATTAGAGAATGAGAATAGAAAATCTAACTCTTTTCCATTTAACGAAGTATTTATACTCAATATTTGATGAGGTGGCAGTGGGTTCTGATTGGCCAAGGTTACGTCATCATGATGATCTTCTCATCGATGATAATCTTGTGATTTTCTAGCGTCTAGAGTCCTCTGGGGTTGTATATGGCGAGGGGTCCTTTTGTTACCTCGAAGGCGTAATGTCTTGAAGCCCCTCCATAACCTGAGATTCACACTTACTATTATGACATTGTGTGATGTTAGCATCGGTTCCAGAGGAGTATCTTCCGCAAGGTGTGGCCTCTTTGGGTGAAAGGAGCCTTTCTTGCATTTTTGATCTCTGTTGGAACTTAGGATTCACTTGGGGAACTCATGGGAGGTCTTGAATCATTGGTAGACGAGCGTGTTTCTCTCAACTCGCAAGTTAAGCTTGGAGGGTATGTATCCCCTTCCGTTGGTGAGTGTCTCGCCTTAGATTTTCATTGTTTCTTTCACCTGGTTCGGATTCTCCGGGGGTCCTTGTGGAGCATTTTCAGATCCCTTGACTATTCAAATTTGGTGAGAATAGCGGGTGACATGCCTTGTGAGTAGAACATATGTCAGTCTACGAGTGGTAAAATCAAGGCCAGATATTTTATGCATCATCACATATGTTTCCCCATTTTTGGTCCTTGTTTATTAATGTTCTATCATTTTTGTCATTGTAACACTTTCTGTAATAATATCTTTTCAGCAAACATATCTCCAGAAGGTTATTCAAGTGTCCTCTCAGAACATCCTGCAGGGGTGTATTTTGGCTGGGCAGGGTTATCAACACGAGGTGTTTACAAAATGGTCATGAGCATTGGTTGGAACCCATTCTTTAACAACACTGAAAAGACAATAGTCAGTGAAAAATGAACATATATACTCATCTTATTAGTGATTCAGGAACCTCTGCAAGTCTTTTTCTGCGTGCTCACTGCATCTTGTTTTATATAATTCAGGAACCATGGTTGCTTCATGACTTTAATGAGGATTTCTATGGTGAAGAACTGCGTCTTGTTATTGTCGGCTATATAAGACCAGAGGTATCAGTGTCGCTGTTCCTGCTATTTTCTTTTTCTTTCTTTTTTCTCTCCGTTTTTTTTTTGTGTTCATATAATTTTGGGTAATTACATAAAACAACCATGTGGTATTGTCCACAAACACATATGTACCCTCATTAGTTTTCAATGTCTATCACCTACCTTAAATTTTTCACCCACGACAATCAACTATGCCCAACCTTCCAACCCAACGTCCTTTAATATGTTACGATGAAAAGTTACTCTTTCACTGTGTGACAAGCAAACGACCATCATTTTTTCTAAATACTCATTTTATTCTTTATTAAATGAATTTTCCTACGATAGCAATAATTTTCCATAAAATCGACGTTATCTTTTTAAAATGATTTAAATAAAAGGGTATTGAAAAATAAGGGTCATGTGCTTGTCACTAGATGAAAGTGAGTGTTCTCTGTTATAATAGACCAACAGAAGATGAGATGGAAAGTCTTGGGCAGATGATGGTCGTAGTGAAAAGTTGTAAGGTTATAGATTCACGTGAAAAATTAACGAGGGAATCCCACGAGGTATTTTTATGTAATTAACCCTATAATTTTAGTGTTACTAAACTCTTGGGTGTGCAATGTGACAGGAAAATTTTAAATCACTGGAGTCCCTGATAGCAAAGATTCACGAGGACAAGAGCATTGCAGAGAGAGCCCTTGATCTCCCATTGTACTCGAAGTACAGAGACGACCATTATGTGAAAGTTTCATTGAACAAAGATGGGAATGTTTGATGATCTATCATGTGAAACTACTAATTGGTAAATCATTGATTGGGATGATAATAGAAACTGCTATTATCTCATTGGTGTGAATGTAAGGTAGATCTATAAAATAGAATGGATGCAAGTGTGGTGTCTTGTGAGGCAACACATCTTTGGATTGGTATGATTGTAATTTGTAAGTAATTTCTTCTTTTAGAGTGAAAACTTTGTTGTTCTCCATGTAATTTAACTGCATATGTACCCATGAACTTTGGCCTTAATGCAAATGTATCACTAGAGCTATTTTGCTCAACAGATAACTCTTATAAAGTTGCCCACGCCCGTTCTGTCTCCAACATCGTAAATTTGTTCGTGAAAAGACAAAACTACCTCTGTTAATGACTAAAATTGCCCATGATTTTGAAGATCCATTTTCTCCCGCATCCCACCTCAACCATCTCCGTTCACTCGATGAAAACAACCACATCTAGCCTCCACCTCCGTTGCACTTTGCCCTCTCTCTCTATTGTAGTTGGGCTCGTTTAATCATGAGCCGAATCACATTAATGTTTATAAACTTACTTGTTTATCAGCTATTTTTGAGAAGTTAATTCAAACACCTTCTAAGTCGACAAAAAAAAAAATCCTACTTTAATGCTTATTAGCTAGTTTGACTTCTCTTTTTTTTTGGTATATACCATGGGTTCCTGAGCAGATCCGCACACTCGCAGTTGACATCTTTAAACCGTTTTACTACACTCAGACTAATCCTCGTTCGAAGTTTGTTCATAATTAAGACATTCACCTCTCCTCATGGATGTGTTGAACGGGAATCAAATGCAAGCATTGTTCCCACTCACGCATCTAGTGTTGCCAACTACTTCATAATTAAGACATTTCACCTCTCTCCACTCTCCATGAACGTGTTGAACGGGAATCAAATGCAAGCATGATTCCCACTCACGCATTTAGTGTTTGACCTCTTTTAAACTAAAACAAACACCCTCTGGGCTCTAGCTCCAACTCCAACACAACGCAACATTTTGGCGGGCAAGGACAGGGCTCAAAGCATCTTCCTACCTCCGCCCTAGCGTCGCCGGTAACTGTGTCCGCCATGGGAGAAGAAGCGCAACACGACCACCACCAGGTCCAGTCCCATGAGCCTGCGGAGACTCCGATACCAAACCACCAGGAAGAGTATTCGTACCCTCCTATTCAATTCCATGTTCCTCCTCACCGAACCTACCATTTCACCCACCAGTTCAGGACTGCCCCTAACCCTAACAACTTCCTCAAGGCCGTCAAATGGTATTCCACGCTTCTCTCACCTTGTATTCCGATTTCTGATCATGCTCAATCCTCTCTTGATTTTTGCTGATTCACTGTCTAGGTCTCCGGATGGCTCCTCTTTCCTCACCACTTCCGAGGACAACACTCTACGCGTATTTGCATTGTTAGTTTTAACATTTTTGGGCGTTTTTTTAGGATTTATATACTATTTGCATTGCTTGATACTTTGTTTCTTCCAGACCAGATTATGGAAGTACCGAGTACGATAGTGCATGTGCTTCAGCTGCTGATGAAGGTGAATTTGAGCTTATATGCACCCCATTTTTAACCCATTAGCTGCTAGAATTACATGCTTTCAAGAATTGTTTTGAGAACAATGTCAATGCTATAGTGAAATTTGATGTGTTATGTACTTATCATTTATGCACTACATGAGTTAGCTGGTCAATTTGAAGCCTTAGAATTTTTTTTCTTTCTGCTTTGGAATTTTGAGGGGAAAATTCAAATTTTCTTCATTACTTAATGCTCGAGTCTTAAGAATGGGAGTTTCGACCAGCTTGTGCTATTGTTAAGCACTTTTGATATCCATATTGTATTCTCTATTTTTTTTAAGTTGTATTTTGTTTTTTCCTGATGGTGGTACCCTTATGCTACAGATTCCTATTCCGCAAGCCTTGTTGTGGGTGAAGGAGAGTCCATATATGATTCTTGTTGGTACCCGTACATGTCTGCTTCAGGTGCATCTGTAACTTTCTTATTGTGAAAATGTTTCTCTTCATCCTCCTGTCATACTGTCATAGTATATATCTTGTGATGAGCTTGATTTGTGAACTGAAGTTTCATTTGGTACTCGGTGAATATTTCAGATCCAGTTTCCTGTGTATTTGCAAGTACTACCCGCGACCATCCAATTCATCTCTGGGATGCTACATCTGGCCAGGTGATATGTTTACCTCCTTTTTGCACTTCAGCTAAGTGCTTCTGTCAATTCTGTGTAAAACCTAAAGAAAACTCTGTATGGAACTTGTAATATACAGATAGGGGATGGGTCATTCCATTGTTACACCACTCTTTTCTCACATTATGAAGGTATGGTGGATCCCACCCCTTACATGCACTTGCATATTCTAGGTGGCCATTTTTATATTCTTCAGACTCAAAGCAATACTGTAAACAAGTCTTTGTTCCATTTATGGTTTGTGTATTACGATACTTGATCATTCAATAATTGACATCTGACTTAAATCTCAGCTTCGTTGCACATACCGGGCTTATGATGCTGTGGATGAAATCACCGCTGCCTTTTCAGTTGCATTCAATCCTGCAGGAACTAAGTGAGCAAAGTTTTTTGTTAAAGGGTTTCATAAATTCAAATTAGGGCTATGTTTGGACTCACCGCATGTAAATATGATAAGAAGCTAATTTTTGGAAGGAATGGTGGTGTATTGAATCCTTACTAAATGCTTTAAAAATTGACCTTTGTGAGTTGTCATTAGTACTATATGTTTATTGGACTTTGTAGTTTGTATGAACCTTTCATTCAATTAGGATCTATACATGTCCAGTTTTGAATCTGGATTTAGCTTATCTCAAGATTCAACAACATTTTAACATATATTATTGGTTTATCTTGGAGGATATTTGGCGGATATAACAAAACTATCAGAGTATTTGATATACATCGCCCTGGTAGGGATTTTCAACAGTATTCTACTCTTCAAGGAAATAAAGAAGGCCAGACAGGTATTATTCAATAGTTTAACTACCAACACAGAGTCATAATTTATATCATGATTTATAAGACAATGAAAAGACACAGTCCTTAGCTTGTTTATTATTTACATACAGGTATTATATCTACCATTGCGTTCTGTCCAAGTCATACTGGAATGCTAGCTACAGGTTCTTATAGCAACACCACTGCAATTCACAGGGAAGATAATATGGAACTCTTGTACGTCTTACACGGTCAAGAAGGTGGCATAACACATGTAAGCGAGCATTCATTATCATTCACCTAATTTTGATCTATGAAGATTCAATTTTGGCACGGACGTAATACAAACACATGATTTGTCTCTACGTTTGGACACATAGTTTGTTAAATAAAAATGTATATTTTATATGAATAAATGTTATGAACTTGTACTTTTTAAATATTTATTGAAGTTAAATATTATAACAAACATGTCTAATCTAAGCTATCTTCAACCATAGCCATCAACAATTAAGTCATAACAATCTAATTTATTTGTTTTTCTATATAACATAATAGAATTTGTTTGTCCGTGCCTAACAAGCAAATCCAATGCAATTCTTCACCAAATTATCTGCACTTCATAGAATTTGATTATGGTATCACTATCAACATATGAAGGCTGAGCATTTTCTTCTTCTTTCAGGTTCAGTTCTCAAAAGATGGAAACTATTTATACACTGGAGGCCGAAAGGTAAACTATTGTTCACATTTCCTGCTCCTTTCATGGTTTAGTACAATCATAACAAAGGAAGGGTCTTTCTCAAATCTTATGAAGAAAGGTAAATGGCCTAAAAACAAACAAAAACCGGGACAACTATAAGATAAATGAGACAATATGACTATAAAATGTATCATATTATGCACGTGTAAGTATCCTAAGAATGCATTTGTGTTAATATCCTTTGATAGGTTTGATCCTTTTACAATTCAAATTTTAGCCCTTCACTTTGTATATGTCTTATGTACATTTTCATGTATGAACTATGAGGTGATCAGAGCAAAAACCTTTTTTCTAATGTACTTATCATTTTAATTATTTCATATTGTTATATGGTGACATCATGTACACTTTCATTTTTGCATTCAATTGATGGTGTCATTCCTTCAATTTCTTTGAAGGACCCTTACATAATGTGCTGGGACATACGCAAAACTGTTGAAGTTGTGTACAAGTAAGTTTTTTTCATCTTTTTGTGAGAATCCATCTTTATTTTTTAATGGATAGCTATAACTCAATTGTGTGCTAAACTGGTTCACAATGCTTTTTTTCTTTCTTCTAATTTAGTCCCCTTAGTATCCATTTTTTTTCTTTTTATAATGGTCCCTTTAGTGTCCATTTTCTTTCGAAATGGTCACCATTTCATGTGTGTAATTGGGGATCAATTTGGAAAATAATGAATTCAAAGGGGACTAAATGATCAATAATCAAATTAAAGATCAATTCAGCACAATGTGGATACTGAGGGAAAAATTTGGAACAAAAAGTAAAGTGGGAACAAAAGGGGGTGTAATGGAGCCGAATCAAGCCTAAAATTGCCAGGGCTCGGCTCGAGTTCGGCTCGAGCTTGAACGAGCTTATAAATTAAAGCTCGACCTCGATTCGGTAAAAAATAGTCAAACTCGAGTTCAGCTCGGCTCGTTCAACTCGTTGACAATTTGTTATAAATTAAAATTTATTAACATTTAAAGAAAAATTATTAGCACATGTCAATAAGTATAAATAATTCATTCTAGCATTATATATGTCGACAAATCATGCAAATAATATTTGTACACACGCTATATGTTATATGACAGTATTAGTTGAAAATATATTATCTCAAAGCCAAAACTATACAAATTACTCGTAAAATAGTGACTATAATAGGTTTTATTTAGATTTTATATAAAAATGTATAGACAAACAATAATAAACATAATATGTATTTATGTTAAAAAATATAAATATTAGAAAATAATAAACGAACCGGCTCCCCCCCCCCCCCCGCCCCCCCAACCCCCGGTCGCCCCCCCGGCCCGCCGC
>JAYMSZ010001960.1:0-12993 GCA_036897665.1 Pelargonium citronellum
TCATGAGTTTGTGGTGTGCTAATTGATGGGGTGTATGAGTAATGCACTTCTAATTTTCTTTTTATCTCATGTTGTAGTGCTATAAATTCTCTTATATCAACCGTCTTCTGATTCTTTGATAAATCTTTCGTCATCTCAACAACTAAAATATTAACATAAATTTTAAACTACAAGAACCAAATACGCTTCCAATTCATGAAGTAAACAATTATCATAACAATTCCCGCAATCTCACGGGTCCAAATTTATCTCATGTAAATATATAACAAATCTCATATCAATATTTTATCTACACATCAATGTTCTTGTGCGACATATTAATACTACAAACTCAATGAACCAATCCACATTCAATTTCAACATAACAAAATATAGAACTTCAATTGTTCAACAAGCCAAAAATTGAGATACAAATTTCTTAGTATATTTCTATAAAACTCTATTGTAATTACTTAAGATGCATGAAATCACATAAAAAGAATTAAATATAGTAAAATAAGACTAACCTTGAGTTGATTTTTTTTTCAAATGTTGAAACCTAACTTCAAATCAAGAAAGATTTTCTTGCTCTTTGCCTCTGTCCAAGCCAAACGATCGGTTAAAATTGCTTACATGATAATATATAAACTTTATAGGATAATAATTGAAAATAAGTGGATGAAATCTTGATTAAATCTAAGAAAATTTGGGGAAAGGGAAGATGAGAAGAATGTTGTTTACTGGTGTGGAAAAGGGTATTGGGTGGACCAGTGGTGGTGTCTTCCGTTTTGAGTGGAGTTTGGGTTGTATTAGTTGTAATTTATTTTTTCATTTTTTTAACTCAGCTATAATGAACTAAAGTAATGGGCTTATTGGGTTTAAAGTGAGTTGGGCTACTTCTTTTGTTTTTATCAAAACAATTGGGCTTGATCTTTTTTTTTATCAGAAAAATTGGCTTGTTAAAGGGTATAAATTTTAAATTTTTGAGGAGTCAAATAGTAAAATGTGTTATTTGTAGAATAAAATATAACTATAATTTTTTTATTATATAATTAATGAGGGGTCAGCTCACCCCATTCATCCACATGGGTCCGCCCCTGTCTACAATCAAACCCGCTCCAATACCACAAAAGAAAATTATTTTCTGTAATCAAATAATTGAGATTTGTATTGTTGACTGAAAATGAGCGGGAATGACAGATAGTGGAAGAGTTAATGGATGCAGTGGAGAAAGCAACATACATAAAATAAAAAAACAGAGAATATTAACAGAGAATCTAAAGACACATTTCACTCACATTGTTGGTCTTAAACAAAACGTGGCATCAGCCATTGCTACATGAATGACAACCTCGTGTCATGCATTGGTTAAGTTGCCTATAAATTAACCTAATTAAGCTTAGCCTAGGCCCTAGCTAGCCCTATTAATTCATGACCATGACCATGACCATGTATAAGCTCTCTTTTCTCGCAGCTTTTGCTCTTCTTCTTGGAATGGCAATGGCAATGGCCAAGGCCAACCCTTTTCTTGATGACGATTTGGCTCCGGCACCAGCGCCTGCCATGGCCACTGGCTCTGCTTACAGCACTTCGGCTCCGGCTGCTGTTGTAGGGTTGTCTTGTGTTGTCTTTTTTTGGTGCTTAGTTTCAACTGGTAATTCATGGTTCCATTACTAGTTACTACTTGTGTTGTCATTTTGTGGGAGGAGGTTTTGCCATCATATGTATGTGTATATGCATATGACTACATTATATGCAAAATATTGTTGATGTTGTGTAATGCACTTCAGTTGCAATGAATCTTTTCTTTATCAGCATGTATTGGTATACAATTATATGTCTGTTGAATCAATGTTGCTTTAAATAATAATAACAATAATTGTCTACACACCCCAAAAGAGAGCAAGTTTATCTACAAGAACAATTCCAAACCACTTGACCAAAACATTTTGACACTTTTGTTGTTATATCAACTAAAACTGCAGTCTGCAATGCAATGTAGGATAAAAGTTCATATTATTGATAAGCAAATACCAATAAGTTTTTTCCTGAGCATATACAGCCAAGTTCCTCCCCTTCTGTTTTTCACCTCTATTTTCATTATAAATTCAATAAAAGAAATAACCCATCAAAAGAAGCCACCGCCACCGCCTATTCACACATTTCAATCTAAGAGTAAATAATATTGTAACTAACTGGGGGAAGAAGCGCCCAGCTCACCAAAATGCATAACCCTTTCTCCCCATTTCTCTAATCTCAGATCTGTAATCATCCCTTCAAAAAGAAAACCCAGAATAGATTATAATGATCACCGAATTTGTTATCAATATTCATCACCCTCTCTCTTCCCGCTGGAAAATATCCATCATGTACACAAAAATCGTTTTGCAAAATTTGATGGGTGTGGCTCTGCCCCCAGACTGTAATTTATGTTGGCACTTCATGTAATCCACATTAGTGGAGGGTAGAGTTCTTGAACTAAGTAGCACCCAAGTTCCCATCTGGCTTAGGTTCTGTTCGGACATAGGTGAGACTGCGAGTTGTAGGAGAGGGAATGGAACTGTCAGGGACTTGAGCAGCAACCTCACCTGGAGAGACCTGAGTATCCCGCTTCCACTGCATACTTCTTGCACCAGCTTTGAAAGGGAGGCGAGGCCTATATGCACCAGGATAACCTCTGGGGAAAGGAAGCCTGGGAAATCTAGAAACAGCATATGGAGATCCACGAGCAACACGAGGCCAAGTCATATTTGGAGCAGTTTCTTGGTTGGCAGAGCTCCTCTTCACAACCTGCAAGATGATAAGAGTGTAAAACGTAATTTGGTTTAGTGTCCACATACCTTGGAAAGGAAGCAAGGAAAGTGTGGATTAAAATGGAGGTTTCATATGCTTATTCATCAAACCAACAAACAAGAGCATGCACCAAAATGGAAAAAAACGTATTTCCATTCCATACCTCAAAATTTTTGCATTAATGCGGTAGATACAAAGAACCATCATGTACAAATAATATACGATAGCAATTGGATTAAGATTTATGGTTTGGAGTGGAATTATGAATGGGATTCCCATTCATCATATTTGGAGTAGAATCACAACCATTCCCATCCTCATTTTTTGTTAATGAACAAATTAATTATCGTTCCCATTCTCTTCCACAGTCCAACATCAGTATTATGTCACGTCATTTCTAATTATAATCATCATTATTAAAGATTATTATAAATAATTTCATAAATTCATAATTAATACATAATTAGTGCTCGAATATCATATTGAGATGTTTTTTTTAATTTCATGCCACTTTTTAGAGGAACGTGACTATTAGATCAATATATATAAAAAATGCATATTTACATGAATATAGATATTTATAGTTCAATTTATGAAAAATCTGAAAAATAGAACGGAATAGGAGAAAATAATCATAAGTTTGTGCACAGATGTCCAATTGAAATGATTTTTTTTTTGAGAAACTTTCAAAAGGAACTCAATTATGGGTTCAATTTTATTTCTTTAATGTGCATTTATAGATGAAATGGATAACTTCAGACCAAATATTGTTTTTTTCTAGTCTCTCTTTTCCAGCAACTTTCCTCATCTTAAAAGACAATTAGCACAATTTTGTGCATACTTTTTCGAATATTTCTCCTTATCTTAAACGACAATTACGACAATTAGCACAATTTTGTGCATACTTTTTCAAATATTTCTACATATCTTAAACGACAATTAGCACAATTTTGTGCATAGTTTTTCGAATATTTCTGAGTAACTCGGGCAACTTAGCTAGCAAGTAACATTTTCAGTTTTGTAAACAAAACAACAATAGGAATGAGAATTATTCTCATTGCCGCACTTCAATTGAACCAAACAAAAAGCGTCAAGGAATGACAATGGCAGTGGAAATGGAGGGAATAGCAGCGATTCCCATTCTCAATGAAATTCTAATCCTAAAGCTACCTAAGAGTATTACTCACAAACAAGTTCAGACATCATACAATGCAAGTAAAATCTAGTCCAACTCCCCACCCTAACACAGCAGAAAAATAGCTAGATCTACATCAACCAAATAAAGATGTCAAAGTAACTGTAATTCATACCTTGATGATGCGCGACATAAAAGAGGTACCATCCAGAGACAGCGCATTGTCAGCCGACTCTTTTTGCGCGAACTCCACGTAAGCAGAACTGCTTCAACAATAAGATTCGGCTAATAATAAAGGAAATGTATTTTATCCAGATGGAGAAGATTGAAAACTAGAGAAGAAATAGACACTCTACCCTTTAGGTTGCCCTGTTGCTGCATCAGTAACTATAACAACTTTTAGCACATCCCCAAACTTGTTAAAATGCCTAGAAAGACTGTCCTTGGTAGCACCAAAATTAACCTGTGGGAAAGCAACATGTGAGAAACAGAGAACAAACAGCCATTTCTTTACTGAAAAATGAAAGTGAAAGTTATTACGTTGCTAACAAAAATGGTTCGTGAATCTGCATCCTCCAAAGAACGAGTAGCGGATGATAAGCCTGCACATGAACATCCAATATGGTTAGTAAAATGGAAAATATATACAGTACAATACACACAAAAAAGAGTGAGGAGATCCATGCGGTTTCATAGTCAATAAGCAAGGATGATGAATACACATAATTTGAGCATGGTGCTTGAAAACAAACTAACAGTGTTATTTTCAGGCATTGGCTGGGGAATAAATCAATTTATATGTGTACAACTCACCAGGTGCTGAATGTAGCATCTGTTGCGAGCCTGTCTGCATATTCAGAGCTGGTTTTGCCTGTTCATTATTGAACAGTAAGTCAATATTAGCCATGTGGTATAAAGAATTCAGAAAAACGCTAAACAAAGAGTGCTGTTGCAGAAGATAAAATACTAAACACAAACATAGTAATTAAGATCTCTTACATTTCCATTACCAACTGAGACAAGATCATTACTCTCCTTCATTAGTCGCACACTAGATTTTCCAGCACCTGTCTCGCCCTCCTGCACGGCTTTAAAGTCATCTACTTCAGCAACCTCCCTAGGCTCAACAAAGTGAGGTGGTTTCCATGTATTTACATTGACAGAAATGTTCACTATTTTCCGTGAACTGTTTGCTGCTGCAGCAGGTTGATCCCGATCTTTATCCCCTGTTATGCGCATGTCATTATTCTTAGCTACCCTATATTGCACCATCAATGAATCCCCGCCCTTATTTCCAGCAGATGTGGCACTCTGAGAAACATCCGTGATTTTACTGCCCATAACATTGACATCATCATAACCTTCATTATCGGAAGTAGAATCAGAAGCTAATCCAGTGTCGCTTTCCAGCACAGCCATATTCCCAGCATATTGTCCACTGTAATCACTTCCTTTACGGTACATCAATAAGCTTTGCTCTGGAATTTGATTAACATTGTCAGATTCTCCATCTTCCATGGCGACTTCCCTATATTGCCGGTTATGAGTTTCTGATATGCCCATTCCACGACCAAGTCGATCAAACACACTTCCTGAGGATTTAAATTTTGTTACATCTTCAGCCGCTTCCGCTACTGCTTTAATTACAGTTGCCATTGAACTTGGGATTCTCGCAATTGATTGTATCCTCCTAGGACGATCAACTAATGATGAGTCTCCAGTTGATGTAGAAACCACAGAACGAAGACGCTTCAACGTGGGCTCAGTGGACATACTAGATGGCCTTGAAGTTCCCACTGCATCTCTTACAGCAAATTGAAGGAGCCGCCGAGGGGCATTAATGGTTGCTTGAGACACTGCCTCCTAAAAATATCAATAAGTTAATACATTAGAGTTTGACCAAGATAATAAATCTGGTGATATTAATTATATATATATACATTCAGAACAGTGCCTGATGCAGATACGTCCAGAGAAGAGAGAGAGAGAGAGAGAGAGAGAGAGAGATAGAGAGAGAGATTAAAATTGTACAGACCAAGTGGCAGGAAAGAACTCAATAAGCATCAGAGAGTTTAACAACCTATTCACTAGATAACATTTGGTTACTACTTAAATGAGAAGCATGAAAAGTTAAAGAGAAAGGGATTAGAAAGCAACACTTGGCAGAGTGCTCTGAAAGTAGGACATACACAAGGAGAGACAGGATTTCAAGTTCTATTTCTTAACATATAACCAGCACTATTCATTCCAATATTATGGCATGCTTAAGTTTCGCATAAGATACACTACATATATGATATAGCATAGAATATTCATCATTTGGTTGCAAAATATGATAAATGCATTTAATGTACCACCTAAGAAAGGTATTGATTAATTCTCACTCATACTCTGAACACACAAAAAGACAGACATCAATAAAGCTTACATTGTAGTTCTTAGTAGCCTAAAAAGATCTGTCCCTGAAAACTCATTCTGTACATAGGTTACCACATGTCCCATCAGCAGAACCCATAAATACTGATAAGCCATGGTCATCCACATGTAGCAAATATAATATGACCACTATATTATCAAAGAGTGGAGTTCACACCTCAAAGTACAAAGCAAACAGAGGATGAATCAATTAACATCACACATGATGCTTGTTGTTATAAGTTTCAAGTGGGATATACAGAAAAATTGAGTTTTTGTGTTTACATAGCCACTTTAAACAACATTTCAGTGAATAATAAAAGATGGGGGGAAGATCTATCCAAACCTTTGAATACTGTGGCTCATCAGGCCGACTTCTTTTCCTGTGAACCCGGGGTTGAGGAGAAACCGATCTTCTTCCACGAACAACTTTGCGGTGTGTTTTTTCCTCTACATGGACATTGTCAACTTCAGAGCTTCGAAGAGGTGGGGGTTCAGCTGCATCCCTAATTAGTCCTTTCCATTCCCTATTATGACGACTTCTAGACAGCTTATTAGACTTTGTTCTTTCAGTTTCAGAATCCAAGTGATGTGAATGACTTCTTTCAAAAGGATCCTCGGATGCAGGTTTTGTTTGGGCAGCAACTAACATGTTAGATTCATTCGGTTCTACATACATATCCAAGTTCAAAGACAGATGATCCCACAGCCTATTAAAACAGATGCATAACATTATCAGTGACCAAGATAAATTTGAGTTCAGTTGCTAATGAATTTCTACAACCTAAATATAATTCATATACTGTCGGTCTAAGAAGCATTACCAAGATACAAATGAATGACTGTCATCTCCTAGGAAAACATTCAACTCATTCCTTGCTTCTTCTTTTTGCCTGCCATTTCGCAGTAAGACAATAACGTATTCCTGCCATTGCAAATTGCAATTAGTACGAAGGTCTTCTCTAAAAATATCACAACATTCTAAAAACTACGGACAACGATATGTAAAGTTCTTCCAAGAAAGGGCACAATATCTAAATATCTAATATATAAAGGTAATCACAACTATTAGAAGCTTTCAAATTCTACGGTCCATCAACTTCAACTTAATAATCAAATCACATTTATTAAATAACAGAAAAGATGAATTGAAAAACAAATAAGTAATGGAGTAAAATGAGCATCAATCAACATATATACAAGTTATATTAGCTGCAATCAAAACTATGAAATATTGAGTAAGTTACTAGCGCAGAACTATGTAGCACGATCAAATAGCATGTCACATTTGGTTTAGCACGATCAAAGCTCATCTTAGACATCCATAATAACACGAAACTTCTCAAATCACAGAACAACTTCTTCTTTTTATCTTAAGTGTTTGTGGTACTGTATGTGAACCAATGCAGAAAGTAATAATGTAGTGTTTGGATAAGAAATTTTGGTTTGGGAATGAGATTCGCATCGATGGTGTTTGGATAAGAACTCACTCATTCCCATTGTCATTTCCATTCTCTTGCTCATGAACAATTTGATCTTCACCTAAGGTGGATGGAATGGGATTGTCGTTCTCATTTCTTCACTATTTTATATCACGACTTAAACTTTAAAAATTCATAACTTCGCACTAGTATGTCCAATTGAGAGAAAAAAAAGTAATAATTTCATGCAACTTTTTGGAAGGAACGTTATTATGAGCTCAATTTTTCAAAATAATGCTTATTTATATTTTAAAAATCTGAAAAAAAGAATATTAAATTAAATTAAATTAAAAAATCATAATTTTTAATCAAATGTCTGGTTGGCGTGATTTTTATGTAAATGGTCATGATGAGTACAAATACTGACACAAAATAATGCACGCTCATGAGCAATTCTAAATACTTTAATGCTGAATACTGACTTGTATATTTTGTCGGTAATGTTTTGTCGATCTTAAATGACAAATAGTTTATTTTTGCATAATTATTTAAATATTTTTAGTGTGAATAATTTTTATTTTTGTTAACCAATAATAACAATTCACACTTTAATTGATCGAAACAACATTGAATGAGAATGGCAATAGGAATGGAGGGAATGCCTAAAGGTATTTTTCAACTCTTACAATATGTGTTATATTTTTTCACAGATGAGGAATTGGATCCAAAATCAAGATGACCTAGTGGTAAGAGAGTCTAGCCTATGAATGCTCCACTTAGCACTGGTGGATACTAATAAGAGTACAGCAGGTCTTTAGGGTATAATACCTGCACAGATATATCATACATGCTACTGTCATGTGAAATTAAACATGTGTTTTAAGATGTAATGGTTTTATGATAATTACAATTCTAAATACAAACAATAAGAGCAGTTATATGAAGTAAACCAAATATAAATTGAAAATAAGAACTAATGTAGTTCTACCTTGAAATCGTCATTAGGATAACAATATTCCAAGTTAACTTTTTAGCAGGTCTGGAAAACACCCATTATTGGTTTAGTTATCAGAGTCCAGATTAGACAATGTACAATTCGGCAAGCAAAATCCATGGGGGAAATGGCACACTCCTACAGTGCATTGCTGTTGACTACATAACTAATAGTTTTTTTTTTTTCTCAATTACAAGTGATAGATATATCAATCAACCTAACCTCTCTGAAAAAGACCAATTCTAATCTTTTCAGTTCCCTTGCCTATAAAAAGGGGGATCAGGAAAAGTTTTATGAGGACGTCAAACAAAAACCCTAAAACTAAAACTTAAATAAAACCCTGATAAGGGTATAATAAGAAGGAACTCACTGTGCAAAAAACATCACAACGTAGCTTGAACTAATCAATGCATCTTATCATCACAAGCAATGGAACAGCAAAATAAAACCAATTGTGCGGATGAAAGAACATATTCCAACACCCAATAAAATAAAATGTACATGAACAAGATGTCCTAGGTAATGTGATGCGTCCATACATAACAGTTGTTCATGAAGCAATCAATATAAATAGATGGATACCAAATAACCAAGCTTGAACAAAAGTTCCACTCCAAAACCCATCAATGACATTGAACATAACACAAATTTACTGGATAGACGTAAAAACACAAAACCATACCACAAGTGTGTCGTCGGTGTAATCGCCCATGAACTCCTTGAGCTTATCCATCACTTTCTCCCTCAACTTGGCGGCTCCGTCGCCGGAGAAATTAACTCTGAACGTCCGATCATCAGATCCATCCACACTTCCCATCTCCAATCCCTCGCTCTAAAACCCCAATTCCCCAAACCCACCGCCAATAATCTAAAAACCTCCTCAAAGTCGCAATCTTCCACGAGCCCTAACCCTAGGAATGGTCGATTTCTTAAGGGAAAACAAATAAATCAAGAAACAAGTGAACGTTGCGTGAAGAATGTGGAGAGACGAAGACGATTGCCGGAGATTTGGTCGAGAAAGTAACGGAAAGAGTTGAGGGGAAGGTTTTGGGTTTCATGTGGAAACCCTGGAAATTTGACGTCGTCTGAGAGATTGGGGATGAGAAAGAGAGAGAAGAGGCAGAGGTTATATATATGGGTATGGGTTAATTGTTGTAAATGTTCACATTTTATACCCACTTAAGCCATTTAGCCCAAATGGGTAAGAAAAGATATTTTCACTCCTATTCTTGCATTGCTATTGTTCTTTCCATTTCCAACCACTACAAAAACAAGTTCACTTGGGGAGGAGGTATGTTTGTTTGGCAACTTTTTATTATAAGGGCAAGTTAGTGCAATAAAGGCTAACTTTATTTGGAGATAAGGTTGAATTAGAATGAGCCGGATTTTGCAGTTTTTGAGAAAGTTGATAATGTCGTTCATACGTTAGGTTTCTGGACACCAGTTTTCGAGCTGAAGTAACGTCATGTGACATTTTAACCCCTCCTTTTTCAATGACGTTCCTCTATTGGAGAAAATGTTAACTTAAAGTGAGTCAGATTTTGCAGTTTTCGAAAAAGTGGATAGTACCGTTCATACGTTATGTTTTTAGAAACCCGGCTATTTTCTCGTGTTAGGGTAAAGTTACTTGACATTTCAACTCCTAATTTTAAGACGAAATCTCTATATTTCCCTTAATTGTTTAAGAACGAATGTCATTTGTTTATCTTGTAAATGTGATTGATGTGATGTATTATATGGCAAACGGAAAGTTTACATTTTTGAAATGTTTATTTTCTCAGATAAATTTTTTTAAGGGCATACACGGTGTATAGGAAAGTGGAGAAAAAATACAAATGCATGACAGCTCAGCTACTGTGACACTACTCTAGCTTTGCGTTTTCCTCGTCTCTATTCGCATTGAGTTTGTTCAAAGCGGCTACGGTGGATGAGGTGTTATCAGTTCGGCCATGCAGTGCGCAATCCTTGCATTTGCGTCGTGCATTAAGAGGTTGGGAAGCTGACAGTTTACAGCAATTGAATGCGTTGTTGTCAACTCTGCAGCTACGTTCTTGGGTGCAAGACAGATTGATTTGGCAAAGCTCTCGCTCGGGATCTTTCTCGTCTAAAGTTGTGTTCATGTATTTATACTCCAGGACTCCCTATGCTCGTTTCGCAAGCTCGAAGATAATTTGGAAACCCGGAATTCCACCAAAAATACAGAGCTTCGTCTGGCTAGCTGCTATCGACAGCATTCCGTGCTTGAGTTTTCTCCAGTTTCGCAAGGTAATTCCAGATTCTCTCTTTGTGACTTTTCGAATTTGTGGTCTGTTTCCAGAAAAGTGTTCTCATCTTCTTCTCCACTGTGAATAGGCGTTTCAAGTATGGGGAGGCGTTTTCAATTGGTGGTCGTGTTCTGCTGTGATTCCGGCTTCGTGTTTTGAGCTGCTGAGCTCTTGGTCTTCAATATTCTCGGGCAACTCTATCTCTCAGAAGGTTTGGAATGGTGTATTCTCCATTGTGTTATGGGTCATCTGTTTAGCTCGGAATTCATTAGTCTTTAATGACATTTTTTTGGTTTTATTCGAGGCGCTCAATCGTATTAAGTTGCTGAGTTTTTTGCTAATCCAGTGTATGTTCAGCTCCACAGCTCCTGACCTCAACTTGTCTTTGGGTCTTTGGTGCCATGACCCCGTCTCGACTCTAGAGAATATTTTGTAATAGGCTTTGCTTTCTTTTCAAGATGTTTTTGTATACTTTTATTTTACCTATTACGGGTTACAAGAAATAAAAGGTACTGCTTGCTTATAAAAAAATGCATGAAAAGTAAATATTATGTTTCAATCAAAATTGCAAAAGATAGGTAAAGGGTTGAGAAATTGAGGATGATTAAGTAATTGCCCCATCCATTCAAATTAAACTTCTTCTTTTTTTCCCAAATTTCAACAAATAAATTCATTTTCTTAATGCAAAAGCTAATAATTTATTTATTCTAATCAAACAATAACAAAGACGATATAAAATTAGGAGTTTGAAAATTAACCCACCCACTGACAAAAACATCGAAAACCTAACTAATTTGTGGGCTACTCAGTTCACAAATCAACCCAAAAATAAAAAATTAACACTACCAAACTGAGCTACATTGGCTAAAACATCTTGAATAATCAACCCAAAGGCAATGGAATCCTTCCCATTAGCCTGAATTATCAAGTTGAAAGTACTATAATCCTCCCCACCAGCTTGAAGAGCACGAACAACTAAGAACAATTGCACTTGGAGTTCAAGGCGACAACATGGATAGCATTGCCAACGACCCTTCGCAACCATTGAGTCTATCATCTGATTCGACAACAAACTCGAAGGATGATCTAATGTCTCTGGTCAAACCACCACCTTCCAAGTTACTTTCTCCTTCTCTGCAACCACCTCATGTTTTCTTATGCGCACACTAACAAAAAAAAATCTACTACAAATCTGCGCGCACTGCAAAAAATCTTAACAAACCATAACTTGCTATCAAAGCAAGACTCGTTATGTTAACGAGAAAAACCGCAATTTAGTATCTGCAAATCCAAAAGACTGTCGCCGCCTTGAAAATTAAAAGCAGTCCGACTCTCAAAATATTTAATTTATTTTAAAGATATCAACAATTATAACGGTCCAAATGCCGTTTTTTTTTCTTGTAACTAATTGGAACTTGGAAGGTTGAGTAAATGCTTCTAGAGAAGGAGTTCGTTCGAGAATTAACCATTTAATAAGTATGGTCAATATTGATAATCAAATGTACCGTTGATATATGATAGCATAATCGAGATCCATTCACGCAATATTGTACATAAAAGATAACTTAATGTACTTTTATTCAAACATGCCGAAGTGGAAAATATGGTCGAGGATAAGGCAACTTTCTCAGTAGCTGGCAAAAATTTAAAATAGGTGCGTCAAATAAGCTCATCTTGCTCATAACTTATCTCATGAATAGGTCGTTGGAGCAAGCTAAGTACAAGGAGATAAATTTGATATAACAATTGTAAAGTGTGTAAAAAGTTTAGGGAAAATTACAGGACCCCTAAACCTTGACACTTCCAACACTAGGCACCACTGAACTTTTTTTCGCAACTTTAAACTATCCTGATCTTTTTTGTAACGGAAAAACTGATTAATTGTACCATGTGTTGTGCACAGGTTCAAGACATTACATTATCAATTATTATTATTATATATAAATCTTCACTATTTCTTCACTCAATTATTCAAAATAATAATAATAATAA
>JAYMSZ010001961.1:0-12990 GCA_036897665.1 Pelargonium citronellum
AAGACTTTAGTTTATGTTGTGTTTTATAAGTTTACGAGTACAATTTCAATTGTTAGAACATTGGATTTGAAATTTAATATTTGGATAATTAATTTTAAAAGTAATACTTATTTTAGTGCAAAAGTTTGATGTTATACAAAAATTTACGTAAATATATATATAATTCATATGAAGAAAAAAATTTATAAGTATAATAATTAAATTTTTAAAAAATGGTTTGTATCATACGATACGATACGATACACGATCTCGATTCAACAACCATGTTTCCAATACATAAGTTTAGATATCCTTTCAAACTTCTTTAACCCAAACAAAGGGTTAAATTGTTTTGCCTTCCTTGAACTCGACAAAATTTTAGCTTAAACCCCTGTCCTCAAATCTTATTTGTTCTGACCATTGGACTGCTAATTTTTTTATTCACACCCCTGTAACCGGTTATAACAAGTTACCAACAGCCACATCAGCAAATTTGACACGTCAACATGTCATGTCATCCTTGAGTTTAATGATTTTGCCTTCAGGACCTAACAAAATTTTGACTTTAGCCCTAACTTCAAATATGGATTATTTTGACCCTTAGACTACTTTTTTTTTTTTAAATCTCACCTTTGTAAGTGGTAATCAATAGTCACATCAGTACAACAACATGTAAAATATAAAATGTGTATATGAACGTAGACAATAAAAATAGATAAATTCAAAAAAAAGGGAGGGGGGAAGGAAAGAGACTAACTATGTCTGTGGGCCAAACCCTAATATCAAAGTGACTTCCTTTGAGTGTTTTGACAGTGAACTTCATTTCGGCAAATTCGATGTGACTATTGATTACCACTTACATCAGTGAGAGTAAAAAAATCTAGTAGTCAAAGGGTTAGAACAAGCAAAATTTGAGATTAAGGGGTAAAATCAAAATTTCGTCAAGCCCAGAAAGCAAGACCATTAAACTCAAGGATGACGTGACATGTTAACGTGGCAGTTGGTTACTTGTTATAGCCGGTTATAGGGATGTGAATAAAAATACTAGCAATTCAGGAAATAGAACAAGTAAGATTTGAGGACATGAACTAAATCCAAAAAAAATTTGAGTCTAGGAGAGACAAAACTATTTAACCCCAAATAAAAGGGATAATTACTAATACACATTTTGTAATATATTACCCTAAACTTTATTTCGTAACTTTTGACTGTCCTAAACTTTCAAATTTTGATTTCGTCAGTCCAAATAGACTGAAATAGACGGAAAAATACTCTCTTTCATCATGTGTTGTACACATGACTTTAACAAAAATTCAAATGACAATTTAACCCTTCTTCTTATGCATCACTGGTCAATAACAAGTTCATGAATGTTCGCCGGAAACTTCAAAGTTTATCCGGAAAATTCACTTCCATTTTGTTCAAATAACACAAGCTCAACACAAATCTAACAGAAACTCAACACAAATCTAATAACACAAATCCAATAAAAAACAATACAAATTCAATCCAAACCCAAAATTTGTTCAACCAAACACAAATCCAAAATTTGTTCAACCTACACAAACCTTAACATTTGACTAACAAATCCAACATAGAACCAAAATTTGTTCAACCAAACACAAATCTAACACAAACCCTAATATTTGACACAAATATGAAAGTATAAGTTAGTCAAAAGTTAAAATGACAAAGAGTATTTTGGTCATTTCGCCATTTAACGGACGGAGGATCTACGGAATCAAAATTTAAAATTTTAGAGTAGTCAAAAGTTACAAAATAAAGTTAATGGTAGTTCGTTACAAAAAAAAAATGTATTAGACATGGTAGTTTTCAATAATTATCCCCAAATAAAATGAACTAAAGTATGTGGATTAATTATGTAAAGTTTTGGACAAGCTAATTAGCTATAATAAATGAGAAAAAGGAGTCTCAGCCAAGATTAACTCTTGGCCAATGAGATGGTGCCACGTCAACTATTCATATTCATACACATCCCTGAATTTTCGGGTGCGAAGCGACCCGCCCGAATCCGAATCGCTCTGTGTCTTGGCTGAGATTCTCAGCCAATTAAGCTTGGCTGAGACTCCTCAACCAATTAAGTTTGGCTGAGACTACTCAACCTCATAATAAATATAGCAAATCCAACGCTTGTTGAAGCTTGGCGTATCTGCCTCATTTCCTCAAGTACACTATACTCTCTCTCTCACTCTCTCTCAAAAGGGCTTTCTAGGGTTTTGTCCTTGAGTTCATCTCCACCGAGACGCAGCCGTTTCAGATTGCTGCTGTCACATCGAATTTGCCGAAATGAAGCTCACCGTCAAAACACTCAAAGGAAGTCACTTTGATATTAGGGTTCAACCCACTGACACGGTCACTCTCATTCCTCTTCCCATTTTTTGAATTTATCTACTTTTACTGCACTTTTTCAAGCATTTCAATCTATTTGGCTGCTCAGTTAACTTGTGTAGTTTTTGCAATTGTTTGTTGTACAAAATTTAATGATATTTAAGTATAATGCAGTTTCCAAAACATTCCTTTTCATGTCCTTCTGATTTTTCATATACACACCTGCCAGTTCTATAGTAAAGTGAGAGAATTTGGAGATTGAATGTAATTAGGATATGGTTAATTTCCAATGATGGATATGCAAATTATGGCGTTTCCCGACTTCATATTGTTGCTTTGTGGTCGCATGTAACCTTTCCGGGAAAGCTCTGCATTGGTGAAATAGTGTTGGCCTTTTTTTGTGTGAAAAAAGTTTTTTATTTTTTTAAATTTTATATGTGGATGTAGGATTTTGGAAAATTCAAAATGATGAAGAACAGTATTCTAAAATAAAAACTGAATTAGAAAGCTGCTCTTGGATATGCGCCCCTTTGTTTTGTTTGAACTCTGAGCTAACTTTCACTTATATTCTTAATGTGTGCTTGCATTCCATTTGTTCTCCATTTGAACTGTTTCCCTTTATGAAGTACACTTCTGAATCAGAGAAATGATTATCAACTTGTTTTCTTGGATTTAAAGCTATTGTATCATTTCATGTCGTTCTCTTTAGATTGTATCCCTTAATAATGTACACTGCTGAATCTGATAAATGATTATCAACTTGCTTTCTTGGATTCAAAATTACTCTAATCATTTCTTAAGCTTTTGCCGTTGTATTGGGGGTCATTAAATAATTATAATGGATGTGGTAGCTATGTGCATTTCCATAGTTGAGATTTGAGTCCGTTTTATTCAAGGTCATGGCTGTGAAGAAGAATATTGAAGATATTCAAGGGAAAGACAATTATCCATGTGGGCAGCAGTTATTGATTCACAATGGTAAGGTATTGAAAGATGAAACTACTTTGGCTGAGAACAAGGTCTCGGAAGATGGTTTTCTTGTTGTTATGCTTAGTAAGGTAACTTATTCTCCTTTTCTTAATTGTTGAAACATTATGTACTTGTCTTGGCCTTGCCTAACGGCATGCTCAAAAGAAATTTGTCAACTCTGATAGCATGCTCTCTTAGTCTGATGTTTCCTGGTTCTTTTACATGGGAACCATCGTTCTCAGGGAAAGGCTTCTGCTCGAGAGATTTTATCTCCATTGAGGCTTGGAATAAGCCTCAAATGTTAGGACATAGGATTTTGAGAAATTTAGATTGTGTACCAATAAATTCATGTAGTCACGAGTGGATTAAGTTACATTGCTTTATTGCAGCTTCACATTCATAATCATGCTCAATAGTAAACATACTGTGAAATTTCGGAAATGTTAGTTAATAGTTACTTATAGCTGGTAATTACTTGTTAGGACAGAATTTTGTTTCTATTAATGCAGCCCACCAGTTGCCTTTAAATCATTTTAGTTTGTAACTGGTTCGATAAAATATTTCTGACATTCATTAAATGAATGTCTGGAAGAGCAAAGATTCTTGACATGCTTGTTAGAGCAGACATCTTAGGCTTCTTAGCTAATTCATTATTGTTCCTTTATTCTGATTTGTATGATTTTTTTTTCTTTTCTTTTCAATTTTGACAGGGCAAAACAATGGGTTCAGCTGGGGCTTCATCTGCACAGGTTTTTCTACTCTTCAAATTTTTTCTCCCTTGGTTCTTTGGGTGTACTCTCGTAGTTCTCTTTGTAAACCCTTTCTTGTTGATTTGCATGAAAAGCCTTCATCTACACCTCCAGCTACAGCCACTCCTGCACCTGCACCTGTTCCAGCGCCAGAACCTCCTCAACCAGTAGCGTGAGTTTAAGTAACTAGTTTTTTTTCTATTTTATTTTATTATTATTATTATTATTGTGAAAATTGGTATGCTGGATTAATCTGTAGACAATGAAAACTCTTTCATTGCAGAACCACAATAAGTACATCAACCTCTGACATGGCAACCCCTAAGTATGCCTTTATCTCTATATCTGCTTCATTGTGGTCAAATATATTGTCAGATAATATGTTCATACAACTCATGAATTCTGGCATAATTTTTTGTTTTTTTTTTATTTACTTTAATAATAATTCTGTCAGTAAGCATGGTTGAGATTTGAGATTTTTTTAACAGCTTTAGTCTAATTCCTTGTTTGTGTTATTTTACAATTCAAACTTAAACTTGAAGGGTACTCTTTCATGTAAATACTCAGTTTCATTTGGTTTATGTCTTAATGAATGGGCACTCTGGTCTGAAGCATTAAATGTCAACTAATTTTCTTGTTTACACTTGCAGCTTCAGTTGCTGAAGAATTTTCTTGTACATAAGTAACGTGGTGTCCTTTTTCCTCATTGAAATGATAAAATATGACTGATAGTTTATAATGACCATATCCATTACAATGGAATATGGTAGGAGAGACTAAGGGGGCGTCATACAACAGGTTTGGTTCAGAACTGAACCACATCTGATGAACCACTTCGATAAATTTTACATAAATGGAATCTGTTAGTTAGATGATTGTTCGAAAATTATTAGATGAGTGCTAGTTTTTCGTAATTAGCAAACAATAATTGGGAGTGGTCCTGCTGTACCCTGTAGAACCAGTTCTATGGTTTGCCTAATTCCCTTTAAAAGACTACAATGGAGTCACCTCTCATCAAATGGCTTTTCATGTATAAAAGAACACTTCATAATTAGAGTAAAAAGTGCACCTAGAAGACTAGAATCTTTAACACAGTTATATATTTGGGGAGGGGGTATGTGTACAAAAGGAGGGAAAATGAATGTCAATAAAAACGCATGATTTATATTATGTGCGATAATCTTGGGATTACATGTGGGGGAACAGGTTATTTTCCTAGATGTTCTTCATCCTCCCTTTCTGTTATCTAAGTTTATTAAAGAGTGTGTCCTTTGTTGCAGTGTGCAGAGTGATACCTATGGTAATGCTGCTTCAACTTTAGTTGCTGGTAGTAACCTTGAACAGACTATTCAAGAAATAATGGATATGGGTGGTGGAACCTGGGACAGAGATACTGTTACTCGTGCACTGCGAGCCGCTTATAACAATCCAGAGCGAGCAGTGGATTATTTATACTCCGTAATGTCTGAACTCTGACAAAAAATCATTGTAGAACCTTTATCAACATATCTAATGATACTGTTTTGTTTCAGGGTATTCCAGAAACTACAGAAGTTGCTGTTCCTGTTGCTCATTTTCCTGCAAACCAGGCAACTGAAAGAGGTTCAGCTCCTGCTGTACCTATATCTGGAGCACCTAATGCTTCTCCCTTAAATATGTTTCCCCAGGTAGAACTTTGTTTTCTTGGATAGCTTTCCTTGTTTATATGTGTCTGTGTTTATCTTCCCTCCTCACCCCTCTTAATTTTAAGCAACAATCTCTCCAGGAAACACTATCTGGTGCTACTGGTGGTGGACTTGGATCCCTTGATTTTCTTAGGAACAATCAACAGGTGTGGTTCATGTCATATTCTTTCTTGCTGTTCCTGTATATAAGAAACTATTGATTATGGCTTTCTAATTTAATGACTGCACTGCATTTAGGTAACTCAAAAGAGCTTTTATTTAGCAATATTTTCTGACTGGAGTTTCTATTTTTATAATAACGGCTATGTGAGGGTGATCTGTATGATTTGGCTCTTTTCAGCCATTAGATTTCTGTTATTGTTAAGAAATTTCACAATGTGGAAGGTGGTAGTCCTTATTGAATAATATTGAAACGTGAAATAATGTGATCATATTAGATCTCTATATTGGTGGTCTGATGTGGTTTAAAATGGTATGGGCTGCATGCAATGTTACATGCAAGTTGAGATGCATATTTTTTGGAGTCTAATAGATGGGTTAAAGTGAGATATTTGAAGGCACTTCTATTCTAATATAGATTAGCAATGAATGTTGTCTTTATCTATTTTGCCTTCCAGTTCCAAGCATTGCGATCAATGGTTCAAGCAAATCCACAGATTTTACAGGTCTGTATTCTTTATTTTCCTTTTTGTTTGGGAGGATCAATTGATTTCTTATAAATGTCTGAGTGAAGTCACTACTGTCACAGCCCATGCTTCAAGAGCTAGGCAAACAGAATCCTCAGCTCTTAAGACTAATCCAGGAGCACCATGCTGAGTTCCTTCAGTTAATAAATGAACCTCTTGAAGGTTCTGAAGGGTGAGTTTCTAAGAGCATTTAATTAATCCTTTTTTTTTTTGTTATTGTAATGACAGTCATCCAGATTTGTGCTTTGATCTTTCAAATGTTTAGTAAATTCTCTACAAAGTTGCATGCGTTTCCAGATGTTAATTCTCTATTTTGTCCACTTGCAATACTGAATTGTATAGTTTCAAGATGACACTGATATGTGTATTTTATTTTCAAGGGATATGTTTGAACAGCCTGATCAGGAAATGCCTCATGCTATAAATGTCACTCCTGCCGAACAGGAGGCCATTGAACGAGTATGTGTAACTTGGAACAGAAGTTCTATTATGTTTTTCTTTTCTGACCTAAACATTTTTTTGTATTGCTTTGTTTTGTTGACTGAGTAGTTTCAATGTCCTTCTGTAGCTGGAGGCTATGGGGTTCGATAGAGCCCTTGTGATCGAGGCATTTTTGGCATGTGATCGCAACGAGGAATTGGCGGCCAACTACCTATTGGAGAATGGAGATTTTGAAGATTAAAATTAATACTTGAGCCTTCTAATTCTTTAGTTTCCACTTGGATTTATAGTTTTGATTTCATGGGTGTATCCATGCCCCTTCATTTTTTATTCATCTAGAATTCGTGGGTATGTATGTAGCATATGTAAAATACTCTTCAGTGATGCTTTTTCTCCTCTGGAAGTTAAGATTTGCTTGTTGCTACAAGGAAAAGAAAAGAAAAGAAAAGAAAATGAGATTTTAGTTCTATGCTTGTGGTATATTTCTTGGTGATAATTTTTGTTTTCATACATTTAATGGTATGGGGCTGTATTTATCAGAGTAATGATTATACAGTGTACAAAATAATGCGGCAAGTAATAGGATATGACACATCAAATACTAAAGTCCGAATTTATGTCAAGTTTACAATTAGACTAAAAATTCGAGTGTTTATGAGAAGGGTACTAGTGTAATACAACAGTAGGTTGACTTCATAATGCACTTTTGTCATCTAACAACCACCCAAAATACTGAAAAAATTTCACTTCAGAATGCACTTTTGTCTTCTAACTGCAACACAAAATACAGAAAGCAAACAGCCAAGAAAACAAGCAAACCCAAAAAAAAAAATCATTTTTGCGGTGAAGGTGGATCGAACACCTGACCTTCAGATCTTCAGTCTGACGCTCTCCCAACTGAGCTATCCCCGCCTTTGTTTATTATTTTCTCTGTAACATTTTACAATGGAGTTCAAGGAAAATGTTACAAGTTTTTCGAGTCATAGAAGCAAGCAATCAAATTATTACCTCAAAATACCTTTAAAAACTACCAACTTTCAAGATTTTGTACTAACATCACAGATCACCCACCCCATGATTTATATTTATATGTCATTCAAGTCACATAACATATAAACCATGTCAAGCTGTTTGTCAATCCACATATATTACAATTCTTTCTTGCATTTTACGTACAGGGAGACAGAAAAATGTTTCCATTTCTCTAAGCAAATACAAACACACAGCGACAACATTTTAGCCCCGTTTCGCATGAGATAGCGTGTACATAATAAGATCATTATCATTTTAGAACAAGTCAGCGAGCTGAAACACAAATATACTATCTTTATCAACAGTCATTTCACAAGGAAATAGGTTTGCTATGCCTATGAAGACTCAGAACTCCCTGTCTGGGAACAGTATTGGAGCAACAAGAGACCAGATGTATAGGCCAGCAGTTGCCCAGGAAGTAATGATCCGAACCCACACAGATGGCCATCCAACATCTACCAACTTGCCACTCTCCCCAACTGAGGTTGACCACCCAGAAAGAAGCATCGCAGAATACATGCTAGCAAGGGAGAAGATGATGTGGAAGAAGGAATAAGAATATGTGACTGGCTTTGCCCTCTCTTTTTCTTCATGCTCGTCTGTTTTGTCCAATGGAAGCAGAGGCTTTCCTGCACATTCAACAAGGAAAACATCAGACAAGTGATATATACGTTCATTCATTACAACGTAACATCTTGACATTATAAAACAGAAAGTCATCCTATAACATGCTAGATGTCACAACTAAGTGGGTACAGCTCTTGATAGATGTTATTAAAAGAAAACGTCAACCCCATATAATTTGGAATAATGTCTTTGGGTAACATATCTAACAATCTCCATGGGAGTTCTACATAATTTAATCGTCAACACTGACCTGCACGGGGTGAACTTGGTGGGGAGAGCAAGGTTGTAGAAGACCCAGCACGAACAGCTGAGTAGACAACTGATAGGATAGTAGTAGCCAAACCAAGGGTAAGGGTACCCGTGGAAACAGCCTTGGAATGCTTGTGAAGGCCATTGCACTCAAAATCCCTTGGTTCACTGGAAAGTCCACTGTAGCATAGATACATGCAGTACACCGATATTACAGATGCTGGCAAAATGCTGCCATTTACCTTTATTGTATCACGAGACAAGAAACAACAGTTAACATTTTGGACATCCCGGACAATTGAATAGTTGTAAGGGCAAATTGCAGATAAATACCTTGTACTCAATCCTATTTGCAGATAGCTCCCTATACTTTTTATTTTTACTTTTGCAGCAATTAACTCCCTATACTATCAACTTTTCATTCTCTCAATTAGATCTATAATTTTTTTCAATTCAAAAATTGAAATTTAGTTGCCGCGAAAAGATATATAGAGAGGTAACTGCAAATGGGGCAGAGAATAGGGTTGCTATTTGCCCTAATTGTACAATGTAATTTAAATCACAGTGTGGCCCAACCTAAGTGCCAACAAACTTTCATCAACTATTTTGTCAAATAAAATTGTAGCATCACATGCACGCAAACTGAATACCAATAATGATTGGCAATTAGTGTGTAGAAAACTTACTGCAGGGTGCAACGCCACTATCGCAAAGACAAACACGAGAATCAGAGTGAAAATGATGAAAAAGGTATTGAGCCCACAGTCATGTCCAGATGGAGTAAACCAATGGAAAAGAAGTCCCGAAAAGACAAATGTTGCCAGGTAACAAACAAGTGAAACAACAAACAGAGCAACATACCTACACCATCAAATTAGAAGACAAGGTCATTACAATCTGATCGAGCAAAAATAACTCGTCAGAGATAACAAAAACGTATCTGAAATCGACAGAAGAGTTACTACAACAATAGCTAAAACTAACCAGAATTGCTCATCGTATCCAACCCACTTGTCATTCCATCCATGAACAAAATCCAACAAAAGCACAACTTGAACGAGAAGGAACATTCCTGAGCCAAACTTTGAAATTGTCTCTGCAAAACATATATTTTAATTCAATTCAGACTTTAAAAATGCTTAAGAAAAATAAATATATATTATAAAAGTCACTACTCACTAGTATTTGTACATATCAGCTAAGTATGAAAGATATGAGATATATGTGTGTGCAAAAGAAAATATATGATTGCAATGCAAAATTCAAATATTGTGATAAGATCATAGTTTTCTACTGAACAGAACAGACAGAAAATACGAGTAGAGTAAAACCATAGTATGGAGGTGAAAATATCTGACCAATATATATAATACAAAAGCCATAACAATACATCAAACAAAGACTCACATAAGCGATCAATATGCTTTAACAAATCCAAACTCAAACCATGTATGAAACGATAAGCATACTCAACTCTTCAAATACTTAGAACCATGAGCTAATAAGCCAATAACTGCTATGTGAGTAACAAATACAATGCAATACTGGTTAAAAAAGCTGCTCACCATAGAAGCTGATAATCTCATTGGGAAGGAAGAACATAAAAATCACAAGAAGACACCAGCAAATAATTTTCATCATCCATCCTCCATGGTGCACACTATCACGAGGATCCTTCTGAGTTTTCACGCCGATCATCATAATTGCCAGAATAGTGAAAAAGAGAAAATTTCCCAAGCTAACACGCAGCACTGCATCTGTTTGAAACCACTCCTTGTCTGGAGTCTGGTGGAAATGATTAATCCCTGCATTAATCATTAGAAGAAGATCACTTTCATCTTCCAATGCAAGTTATGACATACCAAATTTGCCCAACTATCACTATCAATCCATCATTAATTAGCAAGTAAACTAAAGCTTAGCATAAAGCAATACGGAAAACAAACTTCCTCAAACAAATACATGAGAAATATATACATATATAGAATTTGAATCAAATAAAAACCACTCTTTATGTGAAACTAGGGACTGAAATGGCCCATTTGATTTTTTATCCAAGGGATATAATAAAGCAAAAATAAAAGGAAATCTTTGGCTTCCTTTAGTTTCGGAAGTGGCACACTTGAAGGTCACCTACTGGTTAGTGATTCAAACCAATTACATTTTTATTTTCTATCTTGGCAACATGGTTTTGATTGGATGTGTTTCTCAATTTCACAAGTCTGAAAACAGGAACCACAAGTTCATATATTACTCTGTGAACAAACAAATTTGGTATTGTTAATTACTGGCATGTGTCCCCAAATTATCGCTTTCTTTTTTATTTGGAAAACCTTAGTTTTTAGCCTATTGGGATCAGATCACAGTGACTATCTGAGCATATTGATCTTATTTTGAAATCTCTTCATTAGTTTCAATAGATGCGAATTCATGGACATCTATGTATAATTCGTAATACCTTCTCCTAAATGTTTGATATTCACACACTAGTCATTCATCAAATATTGTTTTCCTGTATCACAGCATATCTCATCATCAATCATTAGCTCCGAGCTTCTTCTTTTTTGTTTGAATTTGAAGTTTTTTTTTTTTGAGCTCGAATTTGAAGTTTATTATATTAATGGTTGTCATATTCTATTTGTATCAAATTTGCTCCCTTCTTGTTTCTCTCCTTAAACAAGGTCTGGTATGGTTTTTGTTGAGATGAGTCTTAACGGTCATGGATAGGACAAATGACATTATACATGCATTTATTTCATCATACTGAACTCTAAGCAATAAGCTACTTCCTGTTTATGTTTACCATCAGAACTATTTTCAATTAAATCATACTTTTTTGACTTGTTATTTGTTAAACTACAGTATCGTCTCCCAAGAAAGCTTGTTTGTCCAAATGCCCTAGTTTGCCTGGGTTTAGAACTCTTGCAATCGATGTTAGAGGCTTTGAACAGTTTTTTGCATAATACTGATTACTGAAGTATCGTTTTATGTATCCATACACGTTCATTTTCACTTATGGAGTTGTGTGATATTTGTTTAGTATGTGAGGTGAAACTGGTTGATTAAATGTTTTCTTGAATGGGGCATGGGACCGGTACTAGTCTGCAGCCTATCATGCTTTGTTGGATACTTAAAATAATAGACTTGTAATGGTTTCTTGAGATTGTTCAAGTATTTGATAAAAGTCATCTTTTAAGTTTCATTTTGTATGCTTTAGTATTGTGTTGCAGCATCATAAACTATTCCACCCGTTACAATTTGAGAGTGCGGCGTTCATCATTTGCTTTGTCTTGAACGTTGCTAATATAGCATTGGATTTTATTGAAAGCAGGCCGGAGAAGAACGGTTTTCAATCAACCTGGACGAGAAGAACCAAGTATGGTATGAAATAGTTTCGTTATCAAAGCCTGCACATTTTCTATCGGTTATTGGAAAACCTTACGTGCAATTTAGGCAGAAGTATTTTGCCCGCCAATCTACTAATGCGGTTCTGAAACATATGTATACTCCTTAGCCTTCTGCTGTGTGCATTAATAACTAAATTTTTAGACCATCAATGGCCAACTTGTAAACATGTACTACCATTACTAGCTAGAAAGAAAACAATCAATTCTGGTGAATAAATGGCCAAGTTTTGTTGCGGGCAATATATGATGTATAGGTGCTTGTTTGCCAAATTATAAATGCAAACAAAGGTAAATCACACAATGAGAGAGATGAAAGTATAATTGATGATTTAGGTGAAGAAATGGGTGAATTACAATCAAGGAAATGCATGAGGATGATGAAGAACTGGCTTTAGAGAATGACAATGGATATAATTGAACGTTTTATTAATGTATCGTGTCGCTGTATCAGTGTCTTGTTGTATCTTATATCCCGTATCCGCATATATGCAACATAGTTAATAGTTCATGAACTGTTCTGATATCTATTTTTGAATAATCTTTACCATACGCAGAATTTTAGAAACCATATTGACATCTAAAGTGATGCGGTCCTTAGTTCATGAACTATTCTGATAATTTTTTGAAATAAACTTTGGGATACTCAAAGAACATGGGAATAACATGAGATTGTTACCTGATTTATTTAAATAAGGGATAATCACCAAAAACAGCCCTATAATTGACACCTTTTGCAATGAACTATCCTAAATTTTTTTCGTAATTTCTTACTACCCTGTATTATTATTTTTTGATTCCGTTAGCAATCCGTTAGTTA
>JAYMSZ010001962.1:0-12989 GCA_036897665.1 Pelargonium citronellum
ATTTTGTTTGTATTGAATTATTTTTGAAATAGTGTAAAGATGATGAAAATAATAGTGAGTGTTGGGAAGTGAAAAGGATGATGGAAATTATTAATTGGTGTTGGGTTATGAGATTGGAGATGTGACAATTCATAGAGTGTGTAAGAATGGGTGGAAAAGATGATGGAAATGAATGGTGAAAATAAATTAATTAGAATCTTGATAAATTATTTGAAATTGGGAATTCATGGATGGTGTTGGAAAGTGAAAAAGATGATGAAAATTATTAATTGGTGTTGTGTAGGAAAAGTGAATTACATTATTTTGTTTTTATTAGATTATTTTTGAAATAGTGTAGAGATGATGAAAATAATAGTAAGTGTTGGGAAGTGAAAAAGATGATGGAAATTATTGATGGGTGTTGGGTTGTGAGATTGGAGATGTGACAATTCATAGAGTGCGTAAGAATGGGTGAAAATATGTGATGATGAAAATAAATGGTGAAAATAAATTGATGAGAATTTTGAAAAATTGTTTCAAATTGGGAATTAATTGATGGTGTTGGAAAGTGAAAAAGATGATGGAAAATAGTGATGGGTGTTGTGTAGAAAAAGTGAATTTAATTATTTTGTTTGTGTAGGATTATTTTTGAAATAGAGTAAAGATGATGAAAATAATTGTGAGTGTTGGGAAGTGAAAAAGATGATGGAATATATTGATTGGTGTTGTGTAGGAAAAGTGAATTCATTTATTTTGATGGTATTGAATTATTTTTGAAATAGTGTAAAAATGATGAAAATAATAGTGAGTGTTGGAAAGTGAAAAAAATGATGATAATAATTATGGGTTGGCTTGTAGTGAAAATGTGATGATAAAGAGTGATTTCAAAAACTCTATAAATACTACATCTTCAATATCATTTCATTTCATCATCAAATCGATAAGAATTCTTCATTTTCAATTGTCCACTTTCTTTCATTTTCAAGAATATCACGTTACTCTACAAGTAAAATGTTGCCACAAAATTCAGATCTTCTCTCAAACCAAACTTCACATAGATCCGCTCAATACATCAACAATCGGGTATTTTATCAATTCATATGTTATTCTCATTTCTTATACTAATAACAATAACAATATGTTAACCTCACACTTCTTTTGGCTCACACAGACATTTTCTGAAGTGCGTGGCAAGAGGGCCGATGAACAAAATATTTGCCCCGATGTGGTGCTACAATGGGTCAAAGAATTGGGTTTTGAAGGTGTTGTTCAATTATTAGGGGGAAAAATTGATCAATCTTTGTTCAACTCTTTGTTGCAACGGTGGCGTCCAGAAACACATACATTCCACCTACCTACTGGAGAGGCAACGATTACACTAGAAGATGTTGCTAGAATACGAGGTCTACCTACGGACGGATTGGCCTTAACCGCCGATTTGTCTAACAATTGTTCGCCAAAATTTTTGTGCGAACAATACTTAGGTATTTCGCCACCCGACCAATGCCTAAGTGGGCATAAAATAAAAGTCTCTTGGTTGCAAGAACAATTTCCACCACATTACAATTTCGATAACGTTGGTATTGATGTTGTACATAGACATGTTAGGGCATATTTACTTCAATTATTTGCTTCAACAATTTTTCCGGACCAATCGGGAAATCTTGTACATACTATGTTTCTAGTGTTCTTAGCTGATTTCAATACAGTAAGGAACTACAGCTGGGGTTCGGCTAGCTTATGTTGGTTGTACAAACAACTATGCGAAGCAACAACATCGCATAGGAAAACATGTGGTGGAGATCTTCTGATGCTACAAGTATGGGCTTGGACTAGGATCCCGTCAATTGCACCAAAAAGAAGAAGATCCCTACAACAAGAAGATTACAACGGCCCATTAGCACGAAGGTAACAAACTACCAAATCTATCAAAATCATATGCATTTTAATTCAAAAGTATACGTTTATAATTTTTTCCCTTTTTCTTATGTAGATGGCTATCTTTTCCTCGCAATATTCATTTGAGAAGCCAACTTTCCTTCGATGAATACAATACAACTTTAGATCACTTGGCTATAGAACAAGATAAGGTACATACACATTCGTATTCATGTCATGTGAACATTTCTTACACGCTACAACATTAAAATACAATTAACCATTTTTATTCTCTTGCAGTTTGTTTGGCAACCATACACAAATACTCTTGTTCAAACTTTGCCCGAATATTGTTCGAATGGTGCTAATTTTTGGAGTTGTAGAACACCACTTATTTGTGTCAATTTAGTAGAGTGGCATATGCCAGACCGTGTCGCAAGACAATTTGGACTTGCTCAATCTATGCCAGCACCATCAAGTCAAGAAAAAAAATTTCACGGTCAAAGTTTAAGTTTGAAAGCTAAGCCTTTCAACAATTGGGTAAGAGAGCATCATCAATACATTCAACTATGGAATAACCGCCATCAATTTCGGATCACTGGGGAGGTCTCTACCTCAAGTACAATAGATTTTAATTCGGAATATATTAATTGGTATCTTCCACGAACTGTCCCGGTGCTAGACAAATACAATGCATTTCCTTTTCAATTGGTAAGAACTTCTAATATAAATTTATTTTTTCCATGTTCTTAAATCGAGTATTAAAATAAATGACTTTCTTTTTTACAGTCCAATTTGGCTACCCGTATGGAAGACGACGCAAATCAATTTCCCCAATCAGATGGTCCGCGGCATGTCATTGAAACTCACTCTCAAATGGTACGGGACATATCAAACTTACAATTCCAGTCTCGTCATCACCAACCGCATGAAGCTCCATCATCATCATTTGATGACCATCACTCAAGTCAACATCATCAACATGCCAACACTCCAAGACCTGAGATGGAACATCACCATTCGAGCATGCAGCAATGGCAACCAAGAGACAACCATGGCAATATTTCGTCTTCAACGTCCGACTTCTTACATGGTCAACAACCAAATGAGGGCTATAGTTCACAATACAACCCTAACTTCAATTATCAACCTCAATTCCCATCCAACTACTCATTCCCTTACACTCCACAAACACATACGCATGTAGGGTCATCCAGTCACCAAAATCCTTCAGAACATTTTCAGCAGCCAACAGATGATTTTTTCAATCTCTTCGGGGTAAATTTACCTACTATTCACCAATCTAATCCATTTCCATCCTCCCCGTATCATCAATCACCAATTCAACATTCCCCATTTACAAATTTTGAAACCAACATGCAAACACCCATTCATCAAACCCCTCCAACTATGCCCTCACAACAATTACAAAATGACTCTGTGGAAGATTCAGACGAAGATTCATCAGAACAACCACAACCACAGTATAATTTAAGGCGTGTTCGTCGTCCCAAACTTTGTGGTACGGGTAGTCGTTTTGGTCATCATCACCACTAGCTCGTCTTCATATATTATTATTAAATTGTGCAATTAATTGTCGATCATAATACATTGTTGTTGGATCAATTTAATTTAGTCTTATTTTTCGCTCAAATAAAATTCAAACAACACAAAAAACAACACACCATTCATAAACTACAAATATCATTAACATAATACAAACTCATTCTTAATTATAAAAACATTTTTGAAAAAAAAAAAAAAAAAAAAAAAAACCATAATTCATGTCCATCAAGAAAGCTCTATCATTCAATTACAAAGCTGAAGCTGTGGTGAAGAGAGATCCAAGCACCAAACGTCGCCGTTTTGGTCGCTGCTTCTCCAGCCCACAAGAGATCTCCACAGAACCAGCAGCTCCAAGGTCTCTCAAGGACATGGATTCACTCAAGTTCAAGTCTGATATCAAAGGGTGGGCCAAGGCTGTCGTTGCGTATGCCCGCCAGGTCAGCGTTCGGATCGGGAATCGAAGTCCACGTGGCTCAAGGTTACCGTAAGAAACTGGACTTTAAAAGACGGCTTTCAGCATAAAAGACGGTTTATTGAAGTTAGAGATGATGTCCACCCTATTATTATTCATTTGTGACGATAAATGTACATGTTCGTGTAGAAAAAGAGAAAATAGTTATTACATGTTTGTACTATGTAATGGTGTAAAGACCGATGCAGAATTCAAGTCGGTCTTTACACCATTTTTTAAGCGCCTGGATTTTACTGTGACAAATGTATGTACGTGCGCAAATGCAATAACATTGTTATAGCAATGTATATTAATACATTTGCTCCCACCAATAATATTTTAGATCCATCCGTCTATATACGTGTATGTATATATCAATATCAAAATTTGAAATATATGATTTGTGTTTACAAACAGTCACAACAACCATTAACCTAAAGTTTCTTGGAGAATTCCATTTTTTTTTTTTTCAGAATTCAAAAACTTTTGTATGACAAAAAAAAACCCTAATTAGTATATGTTAATAATACAAAACTACCATGGAAAATATGTACTTTGTACCATCTCCAATACAAAATTTTCAGCTTTAGCATTGACTTGTTGCTTTCTTTTTGCTTCATTGAACCTTCTTTGATGCACTATATTGTTCCCTATCTTCAGAAATGCTCCTCAAGAGTTGCCTAGAACACACATCTTGTGCCTGTGATTCATGCTTCATCCGGTTCGCTCTTACCCAAGCCGGTTCCTGTAAGAAAACACGAATATATGTCGAATCTCAACAATGTACGTACGTGTCATTTGATTAGAGATGGCAAATGAGTCAACAGATTGAGCTCGAGGTAGAAAACTCGAGTATTGTTATCGGAGCACTTTTTGTCGGCCCATGCTCAGTGTTATCGAGTTGGGCCAATGATGGCTTGTGGGCCTCAGCTCATTTTTGGCTCGGGCCTAAAGAACGGCTCGCGTTCAGTATTACCAGGATGGATCAGTGATAGCGTCTGTTGGCCGTTGGCCCATTTGCCAACTCTACATTTGACCCAATATTAGCCTAATGATATATAGATATGGTTGTCCGAACCGAACTGAATTGGCCAGTCAATCGGTCTAGTTCTTGAACAACCAAGAGCAACAGTCAAACTCGGGAAAAAGTAGTGAGAACCGATTAGAACTGGGTTTGACCAAGTTATTCATTAAATTTCTAGTTTGTTAGTCAGTGAGTGACCTAGTTCTGTTTCTTAGACATTACACATTGCTTCTCAATTTTATGTACTATCGTCGTTTAGAAAATAAGTTTTGGAAATAGGAGACCGTTACCTCTGGGACGAAGCCAGAGAATCCAAACTTGATCAGCAGGAGGCAGTGTTCCATGATGAGTATTCCGGCAAGTCCAGGTTCAATTTGCCAGTTCCCTTCCCGATCATACAAGCATACTAGAAGCACGGAGTTGGAGACTATAGCCATCACTATCAGAAACTGCCACATCACGATTTCAGTTAGACAACAGAAGAGCAGAACAACGAAATCATATGCACAAAATGCATCACGCTAGAAAAGACGAGTTCTATAAGCTAGAGTGCTCTTATACATTTATCGTTCCCAAGTATCGTTTTAGAAAGAATTGTTTTTTTCAAAAGTGCCATTTTTAAATTCCAATGTAAAAATGCCCCAATGTTTCCAACAATACCCCTTTTATCATTCCCAAGCTACTGAACGAGTACTACTCCCTCCGTCCCAAAATGAGTGTCCACTTTCCTTTTCGGTTACTTTGTTATAGATACATAAACAAGCACATAGGGGAATAAATGGAAGTTCAACTTTACGAATTTATCCTTAGTTTTTATAAAAAATAGGAAAGCGGACACTCATTTTGGGACAAAGGGAGTACTAATTTATATTTCCAATTAGTAAAAGAGAGGGATAATTATGAGCTATAGTGTGTTTTGATGAGAGTATACAAACAAGTAAATAAGGTTAATTAGGTCATTTCATACACTTTCTTAAGTAGAGCAAATAACCTTAAAATGACACATATGCAAAATCTTGATAAGTTACGAGAATGGCACTTGTACCTGAAATATGTTGAGCCAAGCGCCAATTGTTGCAGCAGCACGAGGGACGGGCCTCCTCAACATCACAAGCAGCTTAAGTGAATCCGTTCTGATTTCCGTTATGTTGTTCTGCAAAGTTGCTTCAACTTTCACTTACAACATTACAGTTGAAAACTGCGTCACGCAAAACTCAAATAGTGAATGTATCAACATACCAAGGCAGCCGCGGCAAATATGACGGGAAATGCACAAGCAAACATCATAATCATTCCGAACTGCAATGTCAACTCCAGGAAGTCTGCAGGTGATTTTGGTTTTTAATCAATGAAAGAATCGTAAATGGCTCAATAGAGTCTAGTCTAGAGTTGGCAATTCGGTTTCAGGTTAATAATACCTAACTTGAACCCAACCCACAAGAGGCACGGGTTTGACATAGAAAATGTACAGGTTACCAGACCCGACCCAACTTATGACAGACCCAACCCAATATGGTATATTTTATACAACCCGAACACGCAAAAAAGGTTCGGTAAAAAAATTGCCAGCTCTAGACTCCCATATAGCTCCCAAGTTCATAAAAATTAAGGTAGTAATTGCAAATAAATGGTACATTACCGTTAAATAGCCCATCTTCTAGTTCCTCACCGATAGTTGCACAATATGAGGGTTTGAAGTACTCTTTCTCCACCCTTGAACTGAAATGACCTTTCTTAGATGTTGATGATCCAATATCATCTTTGCCCTTGTTTCTTGACACACATAAAGTTAAAGAAGATTCATTAGCTCGTGTGTTTGAATATTTTAATGAAGGACTATGATGCATGGACACTCTCCGGAAATGTGCAAGACACTTGGTTTTACATGTCCACTAAATTTTAATGATTTTTGCAATTGGACAAGTGTCCGACACCTTACGTCTCTCGTGTTCCCGCGAATGGTAAACTTAACATTGACTCTATAACGGAGTTAAAGAAACTTACTTAACAGCTCGGTATCTTTTGTAACTGTATTTGAGATAGGGTATAGAATTCTCCAACAGATTGTCCAACACCTGCACATCAATAATTGATCGGTAATCGAAACAAAATCCAGCAAAGAAAACTAAGAATCCCATATACCTCAGCCACAATCAAGCGCTGTATCAAGACTTGGCGAAGGGACATAAAGTTGCGGTGCAAATAGGCATGATAAAAAACTCCGATATATGACTGCATGAAGTAAAGACCGAAGACCTGCAACAAAAAAATCGAGTTCGTTAAGCATATATATCAGAGCGGATAAAGAAAGCCATATTGTACGTACCATCTCTTCTTACCTTGTATACCAAGCTATCAGCCTCGTATTCAGTGTTTTCATTGTTTTCATTTTTAATGAGCTTGACAGATATTTTACCCCCAATCCGCGTAAAATATTGGATCAAAAGAAGATACACAGCAGTCAACCCAAACCTGAAAACAATATTAGGAGTGATAAATAATTAATCGACTTTGTTACCCAAATCCATGAAGGACAAAAGAAAAAGATGACAGTTGAGAAACATTCAACAAAATTCTTTTACAGCGCTGCCCATTAGGCATCACATTTTTCGAGTGATACAGGAAATATAATAACAACTTAATTTGCAATAAGGCCATCCTTTATACCGCATGTTTTTTACTAAAAGAAAAGTATGAGAGAAGTAACGTTAGGGCGAGCAATTTTGGTCGTGACTAATGACTCGACATGAACACGACACAAATTTAGGCGGGTTTGGGTTGAGTTTAATCACGTTCATGTTGACAAACCAAACACGTTTAGTTAATTGCGTTGTGTTCGTGTCAAACCCGTTTAATTAGTCGTGTAATAATCCAACCATTTAAGGATAAATATATCGGGTCATTTCAAGTAATTCTAAACCTATTTATTTGAATGTGTCAGGTCGTGTGTTTTTTAACCCACTTATTTAAATGGTTATAGCGGGTCGTGCCATGTCAACCCACTCATAAATAGGTCGTATTCAAGTTGACCCATTTAACCGAATACTACACGACCCGTGAACTCGAATTGCCACCCCCTAGTTAAGGTAACTGATAAAAGAAACCAATTTTCCTAGTTTTGACTCTTTTCTAAGTGAATATCAAACTCATTGATATAAGTGATCCCATTAAGAATAAAAAGAGACATCTGAATACGGGTTCTAATAGCAACCAAGTAAAATCGGGTTCTAATAGCAGCTAAGTAAAATAACCACATCGTTTCTCTGGAGAAACCGTGAAAAGTGGGGAACAAAATAGAACAGAGTACAGAACCTTACTTCATAATATCAGAGTGAGCGACTTCATAAAGATGAGCATAGGCCAATTCAAACGGCAACTGGAGGCATACAATACTCAAGATAACAATAGCATCATTTCTGAACCGCATTAAACATCCAAACCACTCGTGTCTCTGATAAATTTCTTTCTCTTTTTTCTTATCCAACCCCCCCAAAGTCTTCAAAAATTCCAAATCCCCCGGTGACTTTGCATTCCGCCCGACGCTCATCATTTGTTTATATCCCTGGCTAGCACCAAATGAATAACTGATCTGCCATCTACACCGTTAAAACTTTTAGAAAAACGCAAGTATATGAAGAAAAAGAAGTTACTTAACTCAATGACTACCGAAATAGTTTAAAAGGTTGAATTACCTGGCTAAAACAGCAGAGTTTTTACGTTTCCAAAACTGGAAAAACAACACGGACCACAATATAATACTTGCGAAGAAAACGGGAATCAATAAGTCCACTGATCTGTAGAATAGAAATATTAAACAAAGACATTTTTAGTACATGGGCAATGATGCATCTATAGAACTGGCAAATGGACCAACAGCCCCGGGCCACCACACATCCGGCCTGATAAAACCGGGCCCAGGCCAACAAAAGGTGGCCAATAAAAATGCTGGTGTTTTTGGACCATCCCATTTAGGACGAGCCTGAGTGGCTTCGCCAGATTCCAGTCCGTGGCCTATTTTGCTTGCAAAATGAGTTTCAGCACAAGGGCCATGATTGACCCGGACCGACTTAAAGTAGCCCGACAAGCATACTTGCATCTTTTACCTGGCCTAATGAGGCACGAGCCAATCCCATTGGCCCATTTGCCAGCTCTATGCACCTACCTAATTATAATAAATAAGTTCAATAGCCTTAGGCTTACCCGAAACCACCAAGCTGCAAGATAATCCCGAATATAGCTGGGAAGATCATCCACCGAGTATACATTCCAAGGAAAGTGAAATAGATAGCAATCTAGCAAAGCATAAACCCTTGGTTAAGCTTTTGGAATAAACAACATGGATTTGCGAATGTGTCGGGGATTTCAGATATGTATTCCACCTTTGTTCCAAAATATGAATAAATTTCATCAATTGGCTGCTCTGTGAGGTCCCACCAATTCAACGCCCAACTGCTCAAGAGCTTCTTCCTCTTTACCTCGTCTACAAACAACAACACAAGACTAGATGAAACAAAAACTACATTAAACCGGGAAAAGAATTTGACTCAACTTACCATGCAAAGGAAAAACTTGCTTAACAACACCCTCAGTTTCCAACTTTGTAAGTAAGGATTCCCCGACTTCCCAATTGAACGCTTTGTTATCGAATGTTAGAGTTATGGGTGACTTGGTATTGTTCTCCTGTGAGTTTCGGAGAGAGTATCAGTTTGGTGAGAGATGACAGGTTCATTATATGCATTGGAAAGCAACGGACTCATACAACAGAGCAATAGAATTACATGCAGACATTTGTTATCAAATTTGGCACGTGAAACTTAAAAACAAAATAACAATGTAGTACATAAACCTTTAATTTGTAGCCAAATTGGTACACACCGTCAAATGGGACTAATGGTTTACACTAAAGTTTGTGCACTAATTCGATGTTTTTTTTCAAGTTTCATGTATCAAATTGAGTATCGGGCCAAAGTTCGTGTACCATTGGTGGTATTAATCCAAAAATTGAACTTGCATGCAAAAAAGACAAGCTCATCCATATATTTATAAAAAATAAAAATAAAAAAACTACTCCATTCAAACATTTGAACGTGCCATTGTATAAGAAAGTACAAGGACTAGCAGTAACAATATGGTGAAACTAAAGTCTGCAACAAGCACATGAAATGCTAGTTAATGATGTAACAAAGATGTTTTACAACTAACTTTGAAAGATCACTGTTTCATAACATTATTGACCACTCACAAACATGCAACAACCGACCATATGTCGTACACGAAAACTAAGAACAAGAAGATGAGTAAGGAAGTATCAACATTGTGACTTACAATCCCATAAATTAAGTGATGGTAGCAGTGAAAACGTTCAAACCAGCTGAACAATGAGCCATCTGGTTGTCTCACAAAAGCTTCCATCTCCTCCCATTCAAATTGTAAATCCATTCCTGAAATAAAACAATGCCGTGTAAAGCGAAATCTATGCAATTATATAGCTTCCCCGTTTAAAAATATTTATAAAAAAATGCTAGAAGAGGCAACATACAGAACCAAAAGTGAATTACCAATATGAGTAGGCTTCTTCATATGCAACCCTGTTGCAGCTTTGCCCAAGGTCTTAACAGGCGCTGCTAGCTGAAACAAAGATGATTACAAACACAACAATTTAGCTCAATAATGACTGAAATTACTGGCCATTTGGATTGGCGAAAAAGAAGATAATCACACAATTCACTGAGAAATTACAGGACGTTTTTATTTTGTAAGGAAAAAAATACGCACGCCGTGAATGCAAAGTTCCAAATTGTATGTTTGTTCATTCAAATCTGAATATGAAAAAGAAACAGCAAGTTTGTGTAACCTAACATTAACAAGCAAACACTGACAAAACACATTTCAAACTAATAGCCCCGACCCTCATGATAAAAGGAACAATCAAGCAAGATTTTGAAGACCCTTCTCACTAGAGGAACCCATATGACAAAAGACGAAAAATCTTAATTGCACGAGCAAATAGATCGCATTTGCTATTACTAACCCAATATTCCGACTAAAATTTTCCGTTTCTTTTATACAGAAATATAAATAGAAGCTAATAATCATATGCATTTATGACAATCTCAAAAAACAGCAGAAGCATGAATTAAACAGAGTCGATATCATCATTAGCGAAATTCCAAATCATAAAAGGAAACAATTAAGCAAGATTCAACTTTCAAGAGACCCTTCTCCCATTATACGAACCCATATCACGATTATTCCTTTTACGATTATTCCATTCATCGTACAAAAATAGAAACAACAGCTATGAATCATACGCATTTTTTACAATCTAAAAAACAACACAAGCATGAATAAAACTCAGGTACATTACTCAAATACCACTAGTAAAATTTGAAACCGAGGAAACGATTAAGCACGATTTCATAGACCCTTCTCTCATTATAGAAATTTCAATTCTCAAATGCACAAAGGTGGCCTTTGATTCACACATCATGACCACAAAATACTGATACATTCCCATTCCTAACCAAAATTTCTAATCCAAAAGCTACCTCAATAGATTGATCTTGCTATTAGTCCATTGCTCCAACTAAATTATTCCACTAAGAGTCCAAAAATAGAAACAGCAGCTATTAATCACATGCATTTCTGACAATTCCAATAAACAACAACATAAGAACAAGCAGAATATAAAATACCAATTAACAAAGAATAATCAATCAGAGCACACATGAGACATAATAAAAATCAAACCTTTATAAACTCCTCTTCTCCAATCCCACAAACTCTATCAACCATTAACCCTGCATTCCTAAATTCAACCACCAAAACCTCCACACAGTCACAGCTTGCAGCTATTTCCCTCGAATTCTTCTTCGGAACCACCACCGCAATCTCGAAAACCGGCCGCTCCTGACCCTGCCCACCACCTCCATTCATCTCCACACAAAAAACACCAAATCTGCTCCAACACCTCAAATCCCCAAATGGGTGCAATCAATTTCACAAAAAGAGGTCAAAAATCGAAAAGGGTCGCCATGTTGGAGCCAAATAAAAGCTTCTAAATTAGAGAAGAGCCAAAAGGGTCGCTTTTGTGTGCTAAAAAGAGCTAAAATGGAAGGAGAGAGAGCACAGGTGGGTGAGAAATCGAGCGTTGAGGAGGAGATGGACACGTGGTTGTGCGAGAAATCATGGTCTGTGAGTGACTCGCGGGACACGAGGAAACCTGCGAACAGATGGAATGTGGGTTCTGATCTGTCGCTGTGAATTGCATGCAGGTTGTGAGCTATGGAGATTCTCAGGTGGGGTTAACGGTTAAAAAAAATGGAGCAGAGAGCATATGGAGGCAATTTTTGTGTGGTCCTCAGCACAATTAAATGCTTCTTTTGTGGTCTATATGTAAATTGTAACAAGTAATTCTTCTTCTTTTTTCATAAAAAGGATATACTTAAAATTGCATTTCAAGAAATTTCCATAAAATTTGAATTAATTTCTATAATATAGTTCAGTATATTTAAGTAAATTATGATAAAAATCTTATTGTGTAATTTGTGTGGTGTAAGTGGGAATGTCAATATAACTTGAACTAAGTTTCTAACTCGAACGGGACATGAGACAAAGATTTTATTTGAGGCATGGGGCGGAATTGGGAACAGGTTGTAATAACTTGCCCTGATACTTACATGAGCGAGAACATGCTCCAATAAATTTAGCTCGAATCTCTATTATTAGCTCTAAAAAAGCTCTCAAATAAGATTTGAATATGTAGTTTCTTAACTTGTAATAATTTAACTTATCCAAATGGAATTCTTAATTTCCTATTCCTATATTTGCCTTATGATGGTGCTCTTTTTGTATTAAGATGTTTTTGTCAAGAATAAAATTTGATTGACTTGACATTATAGTAAGTTTACACTTTACAATGTTAATATGTTATACTTTTATAGTGTAATTAAATATCTAGGCCTCTACTTAAAAAAAATATATATATATATATAGAGAGTAATGCTATATGTACAAAATTTTGTACAAAATGATGTGGCAAATAAAGAGATATGACACATCACTTACACTATTGATGAGTTGGTCAAATTA
>JAYMSZ010001963.1:0-12986 GCA_036897665.1 Pelargonium citronellum
TCATTCTTCCCGTTGCAGACTCCATTATATATACATATTTAGAACAACAACAATAGATAGATTAAATTAAATCATCAATAATAAAATTATATAGTATTAAATATACGAAATTAAATTAAACAAGTATATTTTATATATTAAAATAATACTAAATGTCCACTTTAGAATTTAAGATCTTTAGATGCAATTAAAAAAGTAGTGTTTTTAAAAAAAATGAAAAAGTATTTTAAATACATGTTTAATAAAAGTATTTTAAAAACAAAAAAAAATATGATAATTTTTTATTTGTTGTCGCAAAGGGGTCGTTGTGGTGCCGCGCAGTTCATGTATTATTAGCATTAATTTATTAGTGGATTCCCAATATTGTTACTGCTATTGAGTCTTATTTCATACAATAAAGTTTAGAGGGAAAAATTAAGTATATTTAAATAATGTGATGATCACTATGGTCAACCTACACTTCAAGTTCTGATTATCAAAATATTTACCCACTGCATTTTTTTTTTCCTATCCTTTTTTACCTGAAACTTATATACTGTAGTAGATTTAGGGCACAGAGTGCACTCTCAGCTGTTTCATTCAAACCGATCATCACATCTAACTGCCAACTTCCATTCAATATTGCACAAATTCACTATCTCTATTTCTATTCCTAGTAATAGCTACTTCAAACAATTTAGTAATTTCTCATGGATCACTTCCACTCCAGTATGCTACAATGAAGTTGAATTGTTTGCATGTATTGTTTCTTATCTGTTTTGGTCTTAATTACCAATTTGGAAACTGGTTGCATCACTAACGAAGTTAATGCAGTGCTAGCTGGCCCTTTGGTTGCATCACTATTATCTTCCGAGTAGTTACTTTTTATGACTTCTTTGTTTGGTTTCTAGGTTTAATTTCTGTTGAGATGATTGATCTTTGAAATATTTGTTTAGTTAGGACCTAACAACAGTTTTATTGGGTTTGTTATTTCCAACTCTATTTTCAGAAAAGTGGGGATATTACATACAATGGCCACACTCTTGATGAGTTCTGTGTCCAAAGGACGTCTGCATACATAAGCCAAAATGATAATCACATTGCAGAGCTTACTGTACGAGAAACCTTAGATTTTGCGGCTAGATGTCAAGGTGCAAACCACGGATTTGCAGGTTTGTTTGATTCAAAATTTCATTTTTCTTGTTTTCCTTGGCTCATAACTTGTCCAGCTATAAGTGACCTCTCAAATTATAGAATTATGCTTTATTTTTAAAATTTTAATTTTTGTTTATGGATTCAAATAAATAAAAATTTACGCATGCACACACACATATATATTCATACACTGCCTAATTTTACATGTCTTTTGTAGGGTATATGGAGGATCTTGTTCGTCTAGAGAAGGAAAGGAACATACGTCCAAGTCCTGAGATTGATGCTTTTATGAAGGTTGTCTCTAACTCCACAAATCTACTTTTCTGTGTGTGCTTTACTCTGACCTCATATCCTAGAAATATTTTGAATTTCACAGGCTTCAACTGTTGGTGGTAAAAGGCACAGTATTTCAACTGATTATGTCTTGAAAGTGCTTGGTCTTGATGTATGTGCAGACACAATGGTTGGTAGTGATATGCTCAGGGGCATCTCAGGCGGTCAGAAAAAACGAGTTACCACAGGTCTCTGACCTCTACATTAACATGTTTCGCCAGTTAATTGGTTTTTTGCCTTTGGAACTATGCAAAATTGTAATTTAAGTGTGATTGACTACAGTTCTTGTCTTGCTACTTAATTGAAGTATTTTCTATCCATGTTCTAAATTTTGTTGTGGGATACCCAATTTTTTTTTGGGAACGGTCACAGTAACAAATTCTGGGGTCATACTGCCATTGCCTTAGAACTGCACCAACATTAACTGCAGTGCTGGTATTCTTTGGAATGGCGGAGTTTTAATCCACTTGTAACTTTTTGGCAAGAATTGGTTTATAAGGCCATTTGTGTCTTAAGCTGTGTGGCCTTCTCTTTCTCTCACTTGGGTTGTGCGGTCTTTCTCTCTGTCTTGATTTTTTCCTCATTCTATACAAGATTTAACACATGCTTCACATGTATACTTATTTTTTTTACCTTTGTATTCTAGAAATTAAAATCGGACTTTACATTCTTGATGCAGGAGAAATGATTGTCGGACCAAGAAAAACCCTTTTCATGGATGAAATATCTACTGGACTTGATAGTTCTACCACATACCTAATTGTAAAATGCATACGGAATTTTGTTCATCAAATGGAGGGAACTGCACTAATGGCCCTTCTTCAGCCTGCACCTGAGACTTTTGATCTGTTTGATGATCTAGTGCTATTATCAGAAGGACACATGGTGTATCAAGGCCCTCGATCAGAAGTACTGGAGTTCTTTGAATCATTGGGCTTTCAGTTGCCCCCTCGTAAGGGGATTGCAGATTTTCTTCAAGAGGTATATTTCTTAGTGATGCTTTAATAGTCTTATAATGCTATAAGGCCCTCAGCTAACTCGCTATATATCCAGGTGACCTCTAGAAAGGATCAAGCTCAGTACTGGGCAGATCCCTCAAAGCCATACAAGTTCATAACAGTTCCAGAAATTGCAGAAGCATTTAAAATTTCCAGATTTGGTAGGTCTCTGCAATCCAGGGTAAACGCACGATATGATAAATCAAAGAGTCATCCTTCAGCCCTGTCCAAAACTAACTATGCTGTTTCAAAGTGGGAGCTCTACAAAGCTTGCTTTGCACGGGAAGTGCTGTTGATCAAAAGACATCGGTTTCTTTATACTTTTAGGACATGCCAGGTATGCTTTTTCTTTTTAGTTGCTTCTCACAGTTGTTCACGAACTCCTCTATTGAAAATTATGCATGGTTTCTCATTGGTACCTTGGATCTATAAATTGAGGACATGTACTCTGACATTTCTAATTTCATATTTGACTCTGAAGTTCTTAATTGATTATTTTTGTAACATGTTTTCTGATATTCCTAATATATCTATCCAAGGTTGGACTTGTTGGACTTATTACCAGCACAGTTTTCTTACGAACAAGATTACACCCCACAGACGAGATAAACGGCAACCTGTACCTTTCTTGCCTTTTCTACGGGCTGGTGCATATGATGTTTAATGGATTTTCTGAGCTACCACCCATGATAACCCGGCTACCTGTCTTCTACAAGCAAAGAGATAATTTCTTTCATCCAGCATGGGCATGGTCTGCTGCTAGTTGGATTCTACGTGTGCCTTACTCAGTTGTTGAATCTATTGTATGGTCTTGTGTTGTGTACTACACTGTTGGTTTTGCACCTAGTGTTGGAAGGTATATCCTATAACTTGCTCTTAAAAATTATTCTCTTATGTACTCTTTCAATATTTCCCTAACAATTAAATCCTTTTAAAATTTTCAGGTTTTTCCGTTTCATGCTGTTACTCTTTTCAGTGCACCAAATGGCATTGGGCCTCTTCCGAACAATGGCTTCTATAGCAAGAGATATGGTCATTGCCAACACCTTTGGCTCAGCTTCACTTATGATCATATTTTTGTTGGGTGGATTTATTATTCCAAAAGGTATTTTCAAGAATTTCACTTGATAAAATGCAACTAAGTATTCGTTTATGACTTGGCTGTTAATCTTTCAGAAATGATTAGGCCATGGTGGATTTGGGCTTTTTGGTTGTCACCATTATCCTACGGTCAACGTGCAATATCTGTAAATGAATTCACCGCCACTAGGTGGATGAAGGAATGATATTGAGGTTAATTAAATATATGTGTGTATATATATATATATATATTATCTTCATCCATGTGAAAAAAAAAAAAACAATGCTCTTAGTAATGCGGATGAACTAAAATTAGACTCACTTCTTTCACTTGCAGAAATCTGCTATTTCGAACAATACAATTGGTGTCAATGTCCTCAGCTCACATGGTTTACCCTCTGCAGACTATTGGTATTGGCTTGGAGTTGGTGTTCTCTTGCTTTATTCAGTGCTTTTCAATAACCTTGTGACTTTGGCCTTGACTTACCTTAATCGTAAGTTGAAAGTTGTCTCACGTTCGTAGAGTCGTCCTATGATACGAGTTTTTAGCAGTTGTACTAATATTTTCTCATTTGTTCTGCATTTTCAATTATTCAACTTGTAATGACTGTAATTCCCCTTATGTTCATCCATGACAGCTCTTAGGAAAGCCCAAACAGTTATTCCACTAGACGCAAAGCAGAATCAAAATGCCGGAGATGCTGGTAAGTCATCTTTTTCATTATGCATGCACCAATTGTTTATTGAATTACGTAATCAAAGTTTTAACTTTATATTGGATTTTGTGATCATTCTGCGTCCAATTCTTCTGGGGTTGTCATATTTTTTACATGATAATGTAGGGCGTGGTCAGGAGCTTAAGAATTTATCATCTCCTAGGGATGCCAAGAAAGTGAAAGGAATGATTCTTCCGTTTCAACCATTAACAATGACTTTCCACAATGTTAATTATTTTGTTGATATGCCAAAGGTATGTTTTTCGAGTGTGATTTATCCCTATACCTTTTCTGTTCAAACATCAAAATAATATTATGCTTGGTATTCACAGGAAATGACCAAGAAGGGTGTACCTGAAAATCGGTTGCAACTCTTGTCAAAAGTGAGTGGGGTATTCTCCCCAGGTGTTCTTACTGCATTGGTAGGATCAAGTGGAGCAGGAAAGACCACTTTGATGGATGTGCTTGCCGGCAGAAAAACTGGTGGCTACATTGAAGGGGATATTAGGGTATCGGGTTATCCAAAAGAGCAGCGCACTTTTGCTAGAATTTCAGGATATGTTGAGCAAAATGATATACATTCTCCTCAAGTAACAGTTGAGGAGTCTCTTTGGTTTTCTTCTGCTCTTCGTCTTCCAGATGACATTAGCAAAGAAAAAAGAAATGTAAGTTCCTGAATGAAAATTCAGAATATTAAGCATAATTATGTGTGATTGATGATCAGTTGTTTTACTTAATCCTTGAAATTATATCCTGATTGTTGCAGGAATTTGTTGAAGAAGTAATGAGATTAGTAGAGCTTGATACTTTACGGCATGCTTTGGTTGGCTTGCCAGGTCGTTCTGGCTTATCAACAGAGCAACGAAAACGTTTGACAATCGCCGTGGAGCTTGTTGCAAATCCTTCCATAATTTTTATGGATGAACCTACATCTGGTCTTGATGCACGAGCTGCAGCCATTGTGATGCGAACTGTACGCAATACTGTTGACACTGGAAGAACTGTGGTTTGCACCATACATCAACCGAGCATTGATATTTTTGAAGCATTTGACGAGGTAGGTCAGAATTAAGTTTTATAGTGCATAGTAGACTAGTTTCAGAGCGACCCACTAGTTTCTTTTTGAAGTACTTAATCTTTTTTGTGATTTGGTGCACAGCTACTTCTAATGAAAAGAGGAGGACAAGTAATATATGGAGGGAAGCTTGGTGAGCACTCACGAATTATGATAAACTATTTTCAGGTAATGATACAAATTTGTATGGTCTCGTTCAATTATTCATTTAGCTTTTAGTTGAGCCAGAGAATGTATGTAAGCGCACAAGGGAAGGGAACTTCTAGAAATAGCACCAATGTTTAACATGTTTTTCCTTAAGTGACATTGAGTATCTAGAATCGTGTAGATGACTTGTTTTATGTTCCATTTTCTTTCAGGGAATTCAAGGAATTCCTCCTATTCCCAGTGGCTACAATCCCGCGACTTGGATGCTTGAGATTAGTACACCTGCAGCTGAACAGAGGATAGGTGAAGACTTTGCAAACATATACCAAAATTCCGAGCAATACAGGTAATCTCCATTGATGCTGGTTCTGCATCCTCATCTGTTCTCATATATGTTGTGTGGATATGTATTAAATAAAATACTTTCACATCCTTGCTTTAGGGAGGTCGAAGCTTCCATTAAGAATCTTAGTATTCCACCTGCTGGCTCACAGCCATTAAAGTTTGCAACCGAATATTCACGAGGTCAGCTGTTCCAGTTTCGGATGTGCATATGGAAAAACAATCTTGTTTATTGGAGAAGTCCACCATACAATGCAGTGAGAATATTTTTTACCATAATGAGTGCATTGATATTTGGCTCAGTGTTCTGGGATGTTGGTTTAAGAAGGTAAATTTTGTATCCACTTAAGTTTTGCCCTCTTTACCTTATATATCTTCAGAGGCACTAAATCATTATCGATGCGTGTTCTTCAGGAAAACAACTCAAGATTTATATCTTGTTATGGGAGCTCTTTATGCTGCATGCTTGTTTCTTGGGGTCAACAACGCTTCATCAATACAACCTATAATTTCAATTGAGAGGACGGTATTCTATAGAGAGAGGGCAGCTGGAATGTACTCCCCTTTTCCTTATGCAATGGCACAGGTAATTGTCATGTTACACCACAAGAAATTGGTGAAAAAGAATTCTCTGGGAAATAATATGTGTGGTAATTAACTATCTAGATTGCTCATCGACAGGGGCTTGTGGAGATCCCATATATTGCTCTGCAGACTATACTTTTTGGTGTCATCACATATTTCATGGTAAATTTTGAGAGGACAGCAGGTAAGATAGTTTCTTCTTTCCTACTCTACAACTGGGACTACAGTACTGAATTGCTGATCAACACAATATACTACTCCATTGTTCCAAAATGAGTGTCTTGTTTTGCACGAGATTTTGTCCCAAAAATAGTATTATCTTTCATTTTTAAGAAGTTAGTTATGCATGAATTCAACTAGTATCTCTATAACAAATTAGTTAGAATTTTTTAAGTTTGTTACAACACTGGGTATGAAGTGCCAAATTGTTGGTCGATAGATACTAGATGAGTGTCCTGCCTCTCATGAATCTTTGTCTCAAAAAGAGTGTTCTCTTTCCCTTTTTAAAGAGAAAGTTATGCCTGAATTACCCCTAGTATAGTTAGTATCTCTTAAGAATGTTACAACAATAAACGTACAACACTAACTTTCCTTTAACTTTTCTCAAAATGGAAACCAAGACACTCATTTTAGGACGGAGGAACTAATAATATTTTGGTATGGAATAATATTGTGAAATATATCACATTCCTCAAGTTTTCAATTCAAAATATAGCTGACCTCCCCTAAATTCAAAATGTAACAAAATCTTCTTATTTTTCTTCCAGTTAGTGTCACTATGCAGGGTTTTTGTAGAAAACAAGTGTTTACAATCAATTATGTTGCTGATTGAATTTTGTGCTTCTGTAGTTACTGAACCTATGTTTTTCCCTTGTCACAGAAAAATTCTTTCTCTATCTTGTGTTCATGTTCCTTACCTTCTCCTTCTTCACCTTCTACGGCATGATGGCCGTTGGTCTCACACCTTCTCAACATGTAGCAGCTGTCATTTCTTCGTCGTTTTATTCTCTGTGGAACCTCCTCTCAGGTTTCCTCATCCCGAAAGCTGTAAGTACTCAAACAATTGCTTGTCCAGCTAATTTACGAGCACGGTTCTTATAACATGTCTATGATTTCAGAGTATTCCACCATGGTGGATCTGGTTCTACTACATTTGCCCAGTATCATGGACACTACGAGGCGTTATCAGCTCTCAGCTTGGCAACGTGGAGAATTTGATTGGAGGACCGGGCTTTGAGATCACTGTGAAGCAGTATTTGAAAGTTAATTTTGGATACGAAACTGGGATGATTGGAATCACAGTAGCAGTGCTCATTGGTTTTTCCATACTCTTCTTCGGCGTCTTCGCTACATCTCTTAAAGTCCTCAACTTCCAGAAAAGATGAATGCAGATTTCACATCCTATCTTGACACATTGTGCACCAAGTCCAGTTGGAGTTGAAGCTATACCTCCAACAAATCTTTCCCAGCCTCAAAAGGGTTGTTACTAATTGCAGCATAGTGTAAAAGGAAGACAATGTCGGTATCCAAAAGTGCTGGGAATGGGTGCAGAACAGCATATCATAGAACACAGAGGTGATGAGTGAAAAATCGGAGCAAGACTACACATTTCCGAGCAAAGGAGCAAGCCGAGTGCTTAGATTAGTTTGCAAGAAAGTTGTGCATTTGGTTTTAGTTGATGAAGTAGTTAGCAGAACACGATACTTTTATACCATTCATGATTGCAAGTCTCGGGTTTGATTTCGGTTTTGGGCGAATAAAGGTTAGGATTTGTTACACAACAAGTTTTACGTGTTCTTATTTTGCAACTTTGGTGCTGACAAAAAGTAACTCGATAAAAACACGTGTTTTTTTGCTCAGCTAGCGGGTTGTACGGGGTTTGTTGGATATTCTCTGAACTCTAGGCCCAGCAGACAAGTTATGTGTTTGCCTCTTGAGCGATCACCAACCAAAGTCACAGCTCTAGCTACCTACTTGCCTAGCTCAAATCTGTCTCACAAAGCTTTAAAGTTTGGTCTCTTGTTACTATTAACGTTGTATCATTTCTTGTATACTATGTCACAATGGTTTATACTGTGTAAGAATAGCATAGGTTTGTTATTTAGGTTGTGGACATGGTTGTATTTCATATAACTTCTATATACATAAACTTTTAAAGTATTAGTACAGTCCATTTAAATAACCCACCATCATCTTGCTATTTAAAGAGATGGTTCCAAGTTCAAAACTGGGCCATAAAAGATGGAAACTGAAAATTCTCTCACACCAACTGATCCTAATATTGACACCAACAGTTTTGATCATGTTGCAGTTTTTGGGGTTACTAGTTTGGTGGGGAAGGAGCTAGCCAGAAAGCTAATCTCGAAACCCAAATGGAAGGTCTATGGCATATCTCGCAGACCAGAGACCAAACCCATCAACCATCCCAGCTACACCTTCATCTCCTGTGACCTCTTAAACAATCTCCAGACCACGCACACCATGTGTTCGATCAAATGCGTGACCCACATCTTCTGGGTCATTTGGGCAAGCCAGTACCCATTAGACAGCTCAATTTGCTTTGATCAAAACAAGTCCATGATGTGCAATGCTCTGGATGCTATACTCAAATCCTCAGCCAAATCATTGAAGCATGTGTCTCTCCAGACAGGCATGAAGCACTACATGTCCCTGGAAGGGCCTTTTGCGCAAGAAGTTGTGGTCTATGATGAGGATCGCTCAAGGCCCATTTGTAAAGTTCAAAACTTTTATCATGTTTTGGAGGATTTGGTGAAAGAGAAGCTGGTGGTATGGTCTGTGCACAGGCCTGGTTTGATTTTTGGTTGCTCTCAGAGGACTCTGTACAATTTCATGGGTAGTTTGTGTGTTTATGGGGCTATTTGTAAGCATTTGGACCTTCCTTTTGTGTTTGGAAGGTCAAGGGAGTGTTGGGATGAGGTGTTCATTGATGGGTCTGATGCTAGGCTTGTGGCTGAGCAGCATGTTTGGGCTGCAACTGGTGAGTTGTGCTCCATTGATGGTCAAGCATTTAATGCCTTGAATGGTCCAAGTTTCAGGTGGAAGGAGATTTGGGAAACTATTGGGGTCAAGCTTGGAGTGAAGGTCTCAGGCACCACAAAAGACATGTTTTCTGAGGATTTTTGGTACTCCAAAACCATGGCCGACAAGGAAATGGTTTGGGGAGAGATTGTGGCCAAGGAGGGTCTAGTGAAGACAGAGATGGGGGATTTGACCTTTTGGGGATTCTTGGATAGCCTTTTCCGGTGTCCAGTGAAGCTTCTCGGAAGCCGGAACAAGGTAAATGGGCTTGGCTTTACAATGAGGTACCATACATTGGATTCAATCTATTATTGGATTGATGTCATGAGAGATGAAAATTTGATTCCTTGTGGCTGAAGTAATCTCAAGATTACATGTTCGAGTCATGAAAACGAGCTTTATGTAATGGGTTGCTATTGATTTTGTAGTAGGCCTATTGTTGGTAGATGTATTAGATTCCATCTTGTATTGGATTTGATGTTTTGATTTCTTGTAACTGAAGTAACTTTAAGATTACAAATTCGAATCGAGAAAACAAGTTTTAGTAATGGGCTGCTCTTATTTTTGTAGTAGGTGAATTGTTGTAGACTTGGCAACTTGAGCCTCGGGAATAATGCATGCCAAGTAGAAAAACTCATGTGTTGGTATTTTATAATTTTCTATTGGTCTAATCTTTTTCTCACTAAGTAGCAAAACACGTTAGAAATGACAAAAATGCTAAAAAAAACACGTATTTTTTGGTCCTGACCATTTAGCCCTGCGGCCCGTACTGTCAAGGATAATTGTTGGAGGGGAGAAGCACAAACTAGTGCTTGTTGTTTGTGTGATAAAAAAAATATTGTAGTTAACATAATAATGTGCAATTGTGTCCCAAAATAGCATATTGCCTCCTGTTTTTACTCATCTTGTCTTGGTAGCTTTCTTGATCATGCACCAATTATTGTAGGCACTCTACACAATCATGTGAAAATTTCGAAGATTCAGATATTCTGATTATTACAACATCAAAAGAAACTATCAAATTCAGACAACCAATTACATGCAAAAATCCAAAAACATGTCCTCTCCCAACTAAAACCAGATACAAAGTGAACCTTAATAACAAGCCATGGACACATAGAGCTATCTACAAAACTCCAAGTTTTGCAGCTTCACTTTGTGCACTTCTCAATCCACCATAATTGACTGGACATGATCAAGAATCGAAATTTCTCGCGGATTGGCGCGTGGAACTTGAGAATCGATCTACAAGTCCTAACTAACATAATTCTAATCAATCCCTAAGTTAAATTTTACTTAAATTAAGTTGTTATATGAGTCTTATTCTTCAAATTAAGTGCCATCACTATCCTAGTGGATGATCTCATTTCCCTTTGTGACTGATGAATATTTTCCAATCAAATTAAGCGTTTGGAAGTGGATCGAATCAGATGAGTAAGTTGATAATAAAACCAACAAAAGAACAAGAGTGCTATTAAGATTGGTTGATGCTCAATCTGTGCTTCTTAAGTATAAATAATGATAAAAGTTCAAAATAGTTCATGAACTATTCAGTTCGTGCCATTTTGGTCCTTAAACTATTAAACGTGTCATTTCAGTTCAAAAGATACGTGAAAGAGCCAATTTGGTCCGAACGTATTTGAAAACCGAGACGTGTAAGGACATTCCGTCAAATTCACTAACGAAACCGTTAACATTAATCCTTGTCACGTCATCAAGACCTAACAAATTCCGTCTCTGATTTTGACGGAATGTCCTGACGGAGCTTGGTTTTTGGAAACGTTTGGACTATAACAGCTTTTTCGTCCATCTTTTGGTCTGAAATGACACGTTTGATAGTTTATGTACCAAAATAGCACAAAGTACATAGTTCAAAAACCATTTTGAACTTTTTTCTTATAAATAATGAAGTCAATACCATGTTGTCACTGAAAAACGACGGATAAAAAGATAGGGTCATTGGTGTATAATTTAAAGAATGCGAGTGTAATGGAATTCGGAATCGTATTCTTCAGCTGAAGTCGTGACCATTTTTGGTGGTTTGGTTTTGTAGTTATCACTAAAATCTTTATGTATTTTATTGATGGTGGACTGGAATGAAACAAAAATTCTCTTACAATTGTAGAAAGTTTTGTTTCTCTTATTAGAAAATTTTCATATCAAGAAGGTTGGTTTGTGCTTAGACTTATGTAAAATAAAGTGAAACTAGTTGTTTAGTGGTACCTAATTATAATACAACCAAACATATAACTAATAAGTAAATATAACTTGCAAATTCTTAATATATTGGGTTTTTCATTAGAAGAAGATATTAGATGATATAAGTAAATATGCAGCTAGCCTTCATCTACTGCATTAAAATATGTGTCGGATTTATCTTGAATTTTTGTTTGAAAATAGGTGTCGTATTTAATTTTTAAGAAGTTAATACCTAAAAACTTTGTAATTATGATAATAAAATAGTGAATATACTATACTATCTAATTTCTTATTTTTCGCAAAAATGAAAATCAAGAACCTTATTTTTGGATAAATAAAATATATTATTGTAAGTACTTTTTTAGAAGGATATTATTGTAAGTACAAAATTGAAAGATTTTTTTTAAAATAGTTATTTTATTAAAATCAATAACAAAGTACAAAGTTGATAAGGAATATTAAATACTTTAACACTAATAATTTGGAACTGAATTCACATTAACCCAAAATCCAATTTGATTTTTGCCTAATATGATCCAAACCACTTCCGAGTTGGGGTAGATTGTGAAATTTTCAAGTCTGCCAAACCTAGAAATAGCCTCACATTTTACACCGAAATTGAAACCTAAATGCCTTTCGAGTCCGTATCAAGTTAAATTTTATCGGTACAAACTCAAAAATAACTTGATTCAAATCCAAAATTGTCACTTACAATCAACGAGAATGACAATCTATTAGTTGACGGCACTAACTAATTACACATATGGAATTAGTAAAAATCAATTCAACTCCCATACCACCCAACCTTGAATCACAAAAAATAAATAAACTTAGCACATTACGAGAATATTTAAAGCAAATTGATTATCGAAGATTCGTTCACTTAATCACTTCCATTTCTCGTCCTCCTCCTAAATTAAGCTGCCCAGAAACCAAGCGAAATCAAATCAAGCTTCTCCAAAAAAAAAAAAAAAATCCCGTAAATTTTTACTCTAAAAAAGATTCAGTTTCGCAAATCGACGCAACAGAGCTCCTCTTCCTCTGTTTTCAATAAATTGCAGAGCCTCCTCCTATGGTTTCAAGCCACGCCAATCCCCAATTGCTCTCTGCTTCTGGCGCGCGTCATTTCCATTTTTGTCCTCATCGATTCTAGCTCCCCATATTCGTTTCTCTAAAATTGCTCACCACCGCAGACCCAGTTTCTGATCTCGTCTTTTTTCTTTTTTTCCGATCAATCCACTCATGGTGACGGGCCAGAAGGACCCGCAGAGCGTGTCTCGCCGAGGCCTGATCGCCGGAAATTACTGCCACGACGTTTTGAAGCGCGACGGCGCGGGT
>JAYMSZ010001964.1:0-12985 GCA_036897665.1 Pelargonium citronellum
CATTATTAGCTGCTAAATTATGTTATATGCGAGGCAGGAGGCAGGAAGCAGAGGGAGGTTGCGTGAGAATCCATTTGTTTGGCTATGCTACTCTTTTTTATTATTATTATTATTATTATTATTTTTTTTTGAGGACTTATTATTATTATTATTATTATTATTATTTGTTTTGTTGAAATAAATTTACTCCACTCCACTCCAATCCCACCGTATGTTACCTAATATTTTATTGTTATATGGTGTCATTATTGTTGCTAATATCATACTATAAATTTAGCAAGTCGAAACCATATATTATGCAATACTCTCTGTCTGTGTTGGATTAGCACGTGTCATTGCCACGGACTTTCAGGAATGTGCTTTAATTTCTCAACTTAGATCATGTATAGTGTATACCCATTAGCCATTAGGTGACTGTTTGAATTTCCAACAAAAAGCTAAGATAATTAAATTTGCATAGTTGAGAAGATGAATATAAATGTATGTTTGTTTCTACACTTGCTCTGGATTTGCTGTATTGCACCCATTATGCCATCCAACTCATTACTTATTAATGAGCCACAAACCCCAATGATTATACGTTCATACTAATCGCCCCTAATTGATATGATTATTTTTTTGGGAAAAGTCTAATCCCACGTAATTTGTACACGTTTCATTACATCTTGCACTCATATTCGTTCTAATAAATTTGTTGGAGCGGAGCAATTCATCCGAATTTAGAATTAATAAGGTGTTATTGTGTTAGTACTAGCTTAGCTTAAGTCAACTAATTATTGATAATTAATTAGACTCCCCTTATTCCTATATATATTTTAACAAACATTTGGATGAGTCGAATTAGCATAATATAATAGTGGATTATATCGTTTAAATCAACACAAATTTGTACATTTTCTATGTAAAACCTATGTCTTATGGGTCGACATTTTATAAGGACCCCCAAAAAATTTCTTCCAGAGACTGTTGAATAATATTTATGAATGTTCTCATTTCACAGATTCAGACTAGCTTTTCAAACCGATTGAAAACATCCACTCTAAAACTCAAATTGGCATGTTTGGGTACAATTTAAGTAAGATGCTTGAGAATGAGTATAGTATTGTATGTAGAAAAATATTTTCGGAACAGATATATATTCATTTGTAAGGCCGAGTGTTTGATCAATAATCAGCCCATAACACGCACTACAAGAAATTGTAAAAATTACGACGTCAAAAATTTGCTACGTCACACGTGTCACGTCGCAAATTTTGAATTTGCAACGTCTTTGCGATGACGTGGACGTCGCAAAAAAAATGTGACGTCGTTTTGATGACATGGCGTCGCAAATGCTGAGTCATCAATATTGCAACGTCCACATCATCGTAACGGCGTCGCAAATAATTTTATGACGTCCACATTATTACAAAATAGTCGCAAACCACTTTTTTAGAAAATTTAAAATTTGCGTACGCATGTCAAGCCGATGATAAATTGTTAATGTATATATGTAAATTACGTTTTTTAATTTTTACATATTATGTTGATGCATAGAATAATAATGCATGTTTAAGATATGCAGATACAAACGATAATAGTGTAGATGGAATGGGAAAGGTGAAATAATGGAATGGGAAATTCCTTTCAATCTGATCTTTGACTGAACATACACGCATAATTACATAATGGGCCAAGTTAAATATTAAATAAATTCTAGAGAACAAAAACTTCAATTTGATATTCAATTTTTCTTCACTTTTTGAGGCGATTATCGGGACAAGGTCTCCCATAGAGCTGGCAATTTGGGTCATAACACGCGGACACGACACGAACACGACACGCACGCACGAATTGCCAGCCCTAGTCTCCCATTCAACGGACAAAAATAAATCAGATTTCTGGAGAGAGAATCAGATTGGCCCCATTCTCATACTAATTTAGCATATGATATCTCTTGTTACATATTGGAGTAAATCAGTATAGCTGGAAATTATTTAACACAAAAATTTATTTTTGACGAAAACATAACTATATTTATTATAAATCATAAATACATAAGTTTAAAACCCATTCTGGGGCACTAATAGCATACCAAACCCGATGACCAGAGTAGGAACTCGACTCCCCAGCTATTGCGTGGACAATCGAATTTCCTGACAGTTGATCAAAAAACGAATTCGCTGACCGCTTTATCAAAAAAAAGGAAACACAATCAAACGCTTCTAACATGCTAGTACAATCAGCAACAATCACACTTTGCCAACCCACTTCTGCTGCTGCCACCAGCGCCTCACGAATAGTTATCGCCTTCATCCAATTTAAATTTTTTTTACCAGCCACCCAATTTAATTTTATTATTTGGATTCGAATAGTATAAATAAATTTAATTAATTCATTTAGCACATTTTATATTTAAAAAATAAAATTTAATTTGAAAAAAAAAATCAAATTAGATCATATTAAACTTTACCAAATCAAACCATCGAAATTTGATTATAACATTTACAATTGCACTAAAATTTTCCAAATAATTTTCAATCCACATTGAGATTTGCACCCCTTTGAGGTGGGGTTTGAGTTGACCATTTTTAACTCTAACCAAAATAACTAGACCCAAATCTAAATTTTCATCTCTAAATAAATAAATAAAAAATATTAGCAATTTAGTATAGTACAACTCATGCGCGAATATTATAGTAATTTTTCTATATTTCTGAACCCATCGAACCATCCATTCTTCTCGGTTGTCAGTCCTTAATGTAGTCTCTAATGGCACTGATCCACATACACACACAGATTATATTATATCATATATTTGGGTATCAATATTCTAAAAACTCACACCATCGTCTTCGTGCCCTTTAAGCCAAGAAATTGGTCATCTACCTTCTTGCCTGCCTTTTCTCTCTGTCTTCTTCTTCTTCTTCACTTCTTTTGCCAAATTTTCTTTACATCAAAGAAAGGTATGTATTTCTCTTACCTCGCTTCATTATGCATCATTTTATTTTTGTTAGCTATATATATATAATTTTGAAAAGTATGTTTTGTTCTGTTTGTAATTTTGCTCTTCTTCTTTAATTTCATTTCATTCTTCAAGAAGAACTATAGATTTCGTTTTTGATGAAACACAGCATGCAGAGAATATACAAACAGAAATAACAACAGTTTTGCTCACTCTAACCATGCCCTAGCTAGCATCTTTTTAGTTGTTTTATCACTCATTAACAGTAATCATGAAGGCTTTCATGCATGGTTTTGTAAAAATAATTTTATGTGCATATATGTGAGACTCACAAAGATATATAGTTAATCAACAGTTGGATCTGATATATTCTCAAATACTTGGCTACATGCATAATTGGTTATTCATTTTGTTTGTTAATTAATGTCAGGTATATATAATGATGCACGGAAATGGACAGCTTTCAGTTCCTCCAGGGTTTCGATTCCATCCTACAGATGAGGAACTGCTGTACTATTATCTAAGGAAGAAGGTTTCTTATGAAGCTATCGACCTTGACGTTATCAGGGAAGTAGATCTCAACAAACTCGAGCCTTGGGACCTCAAAGGTTAGCTAGGGTTACTAATTAATTACAAAATACTAGTATAAACAAACAAATAATCCATATCATATAATAACATGCATGCATTCATGCAGATAAATGCAGGATAGGGTCGGGTCCTCAGAATGAATGGTATTTTTTCAGCCACAAGGACAAGAAATATCCAACTGGAACTCGAAAAAATAGAGCAACCACAGCTGGTTTCTGGAAAGCAACGGGGAGAGACAAGGCCATTCACCACACCAATTCCAAGAGGATTGGGATGAGGAAAACCCTTGTCTTTTACACTGGAAGAGCTCCTCATGGCCAAAAAACTGACTGGATCATGCATGAGTATCGTCTCGATGATCATCCCAATTCGAATGATCATCTCCAGGTAGGTACCTATTTGTTTCTTTAATTTAATTAATTCATTAATTCCACATCTCTACCATATATGCACATGCATGGTAATATAAAATTAATTATGTATAGCAGGAAGATGGGTGGGTAGTATGTAGGGTTTTCAAGAAGAAGAATCACAGTAGAGGTTTCCAAGCAGAAGTTGGTGCAGATGAAGATCAGGAGCAGCTGCTGTTTAATCATGAAGATCATCATCACCACATGAAGGGCAGTACTACTGGCCATGCCCATGGATCTACTCCTCTACTGCAAGCACTGGATCACTCAAAGCACTTTCATCAGCCACTATATCATCATCATCATCATCATCATCATCAATATGATTATAATACGACGCCGTTTGACCACAGCTCCATGCATCTACCACAGTTGTTCAGTCCAGAATCGGCGGCGGCAGCAGCAGCTCAAGTGCCTTTGAACCCAATGGATCTTGAGTGTTCTCATAACTTGTTGAGGCTCACATCAACTAGTAGCACTACTGGACTGATGCCACACCCACAGCAACAGCACGAGAGATTCAATGGCGACTGGTCGTTTCTTGACAAGCTTCTTGCTTCAAATCACTCCCAACCACATCATCATCATGTTGATCATGTGGCGGCGACTTCTTCTTCAACAACAACCCAGTTAGACAATAATAGTAAGTTTCCATTTCAGTACCTTGGCTGTGAGACAGACATATTCAAGTTTTCCAATAAGTAGAAGCTAGCTTCAACCAAGCTATATATGTCGTCGTATCAATTTAATTCATTTCATAAAACTATATATGTATGCCTGCAGAAATGATCCATCTATGTCTGTTCTGTGCCCTAGTTAGACAATTTCTTTTATTTTTTTCTTTTGTTATGCTTGAGCAGTGTCAAGATGTACATATCTATCTACCTGAGTTAAGATGGAACCACTACTATAAATTTGGTAATAAATTTTGTAACATTTAATGTTGTTAGATCCTTGTGCTCGATCAAGAGAGCCTCCGTGCACAAATTTTACTAATTATTTTTAAACAAGTGATAAGATATTTTGTCAATTTGAAGTTGGCATTTTCAAACTCTGTGTCATCTTAACTTTCAAAATTCATATGTCTATTGCAATGTTTTAACTCAACATTACTGACCATTTTATCTTCTACAAATGTCTCATATGTGATACATAATATGTTGTTTGTTATGTGTTTGGATGATTTCAATTTATTATTTGAAGTTTTGATGTTCATTAATGGTTAAACTACTGTTATCTCATGTTCTTTAGTTTGATTGACCTATTATACAATCCAGTCGACCTGTCTTATTATATTTTGTTGTAAAGATGTGCGGAATTAGAAAAGGTCGACCATGATTTTAATTGATTATTATTACACATAATGGAAATGATGAAGTATTAAATGTATGATATTATTAATTGTTTGCACGGCATTTTTATATAAGTAGAAGAGAGTGCATTTGTAGAAGAGTGATCTTACAATTTTCTGAAATTTTTGCCCCATAGAGAGAGAGTTTATTAGCTGGGCGCTGAACTTCTTAACTTCATTTTTTAATGAAGCTTAGGACTTTCAGGCGCTAAAAGAGAAAAAACTAAAAAGTATGAGCAAGGAGAGCACCGACACACTTGTCAACACAGAATAGTTAGATCATCGTTGTACTTTTCAACTGCATCTTGAAAGCAAAAGCAATTTCAAAATTAATCCCACAGATAGGATCATGGATTCCTCATAATGAGAAGAAAAAACAAAGCAGAATTAAATTGACCAAAAGACTCAACACAGGACTCTCAACGGCAATCAAAATGTCAATTAATTTACAAACGTAAGACCGTCTCAAGCAAAAATAAAAACAAAAACCACTAAAATCAGAAGGCAAACTCTGGGCATAGTTCAAAACTGAAGTGAAGTGAAGTCCACATGCATCATGAAGTGTCTTGCCACACACAGCAAGTGCTCGTAAACCCGCACAAGATCGCTAAACCGGTTACTATATTTCTTTTCAACGCCAGCAAAACGAGAATGCCATGCCAATATAGAGAAGCAATGCTAAACTTTTTTTTGTGTTTTTTTGGTCCCATATCCTCTTGATGACAGAAGATTACAAGTTGTTCCAATCCAATACTCCCAAGTTCAGCTTCATGCTCAGCAGCTGTACAGACTAAATCTTCAAGAGAATGAACCATGAGTCATCTTTATTAGAAGTGCACACCATTTCCATTGCTATGCACACCATTTGACAACCCATTGCCATTGGATGGCTTCATTGCACTTCCATTTTGGTAGGCTTTCGGCATACTCTGACCATTTGTCATTACAGTCTCTTCCCATCCACCATTTCGTAAACATGCATCCAACTGCCCAGATGCTGCAGCTACAAGTCCTGTGACATGGTATTACATAGAATTTCATCAAAACCATTATTGACACAAATTTAAGCAGGTTTCAGTTCAGCTTAATTGTGTTTGTGTCGACTAATCCAACCCATTAATTAGTTATTCACATAGTGTTGTGTTCTTGTCAAACCCGCTTGAGTTGTCCAACTAAACAGATCATAAACGGGTCGTGTAATACATTTAAGGATAAAATTGCAGCTTTTTAAACATAGTTTCAAATATGACACATATATTAAATAGGTCACTAAGATATCGGGTTGTTTAGAGTCAATCTGAACCCATTTATTTAAAAGTGTTGGGTGGCACTAGGAAGCTTCACAATCAGGAAAAACAGTATACCTAAAAAGAGCGCAGAAGGGTTTCCAGGCCGTGACTTGAACTCGGGATGGAATTGAGCGCCAATGTAGTATGGATGACTAGGCAATTCTACAATCTGTAATTAGTACAGCAATAAAATGTTATCAGCCATATGGTAGTTTCTCGCCCATGTTTGGGAAGTAAAATACGAGTGATTTAATCTGCTTCTACAATAACATACCTCCATGCGCCGGCCACTTTCATCTCTTCCAACAAATGATAGACCGGCATTTTCAAGTTGTGATATCATATCAGGATTAACCTGCAGAACATAAAAACCAATTCTAGGAGCAGCTCGAGTGGAAGAAACAGAGTACACTACTCTACATGTATCAACCAAATACACAATTTACCTCATATCTATGACGATGTCGCTCATCAACAAAACTTGCATTACCATACCTGAACACAATTCAAAATCAACGGGTAGATTAGTCAAACCTCAAATAGGCTTTATGATGATCCAATGGTTCCCGCCGTATCCTATCACTAAATATGTATGGCTACATAAACATATACAACTCCTAAAATAGCGAAGTCCTTACAGGTTTGCAGATTTGCAGTCGGTAACATTGAAGTATGTCCTCCTTGATCCAAGGCGCATGGTACCTCCCATATGAGTCTTCGAACCCTGTGAAGTAAAGTTATATCAAATAATAAGTAACCACAGATGTTCATAATAGTATTGGCAAAGCTCAACTCATATAGACATGCATACCTCTGGCATAAATATGACACAAGGATTATTTGTTTCCGAGTCAAATTCAGTGCTGTTTGCATTATGCAAGCCAAGGACAGATCGTGCGAACTCAATGACAGCGATTTGCATCCCCAGGCATATACCAAGGAATGGGACTTTATTAACTCTAGCGTACTTCGCTGCAAGAATTTTCCCTTGCACACCTCGGTCCCCAAACCCGCCTGGAACCAGAACACCATCAGCACCCTGCATTAAAAGAATCGTTAGAGAACTTTAACAAAGTTAATAAAAAAAATAAAAATAAAAAAAAAGAAGACAAATAGCCTGCTAACAAAAAATAGTTGGCTTGAGACAGTCAACAGAAAAGGATAACCTTCAATAGATCCCAGGCAGCTTTATGAACAGCAGGTGCCTGCAAGAGCAACAAGTTCACATGTTATTTGATTATCCATTATAGAACAGTCTGTAGTATGAAATATTATGATCGATATTGACCTCCTTTGCAGTAGCATCTTCAAGGTCACCTGCTGCAATCCATTCAACAACAAGCTTCCGGCGACAAGCAACTGAAGCATGCAAAAGAGCCTACAACAAGCTAAAGTGTCAGTCCCCATATTCACCTTTGTAACTATGCAATGCACGCAACACATGTAAAAAAAAAATTCAACTCCAACATTAGAGAATGAACACTAACCAAGTTCATACAAAACCATGACAGGGCTACATGGAATAATTAATATTAGTCTCTGAATATATCAGTGAACAGTTCGTGAATGCTGAAGGACATGAAAAATCTGAAAGACTATAAATCCTTTTTACAGCTTATACTTAAATTTAAAATAAATTGATGACTGGAATAAGCAAAACCACATCAAACGGTAACACATATCTTAACTTGTTCAAATGTAGGTTCCACATAACTAGGTAGTGAAAATAAAGCATCTACTGAAAGTGCACAAGAAAAATGAGGGTAGAATTGAAATGTTTAGTTGCATCTTTATCCTCTATATAGCTTCTTTTAATGGTCAACTCAAAGCAATAATTTAGAGGATGCAGTATGCACCAAAGGATGAAAATTACACTTGCTTCTGCATATCTAATAAGCACTTCTAAATGGTCACAACTTGCTACTCTTGTTTAAACTTTCAAGTAGCAAAATTCAAATGATATGAGCTAGCCCACTTAAACTGAATAATATATTCAAAGCACCAATAGATGAACTTGTTTGTATAGCAGTCGCATAGAATGGCATTTAATCATGACAACAATGAACAGATATGACTTGAACAAGAAAATTTTCTCATGCAGAAGAGTGAAATTCCGTAATTTAGAGTGGTAAAGCAATTCACCTTCAACACAGAGAGGTAAGAATCTGAAAGGCCAGTGTATTTTCCAACCATGGCGATTCTAACCTGTTATGTACATAATGGTCACAAATAAATACTTGGAAAAGCACAGAAAATAAAACAAAATGCACACTAGAAAGATGCTTAACACTCACAGGAACAAGCAACCTGTCACAAATTTTGGTCCTCGCAGTCCATTCCTCTAAACTAGGCTCCCTAGCATCACTATTAGGAAAATATTTATAGGCAAATGAGAGCATTCACAAAATATTAAAAGCCCAGGAGAACAGAAAAAAAAAGTTTTGTAAGCAAACCCTAGAAGATTGAGCACTTTCAAGATTGCTTCATGTGCATTCTGATCCTGGCAAGGATGAAAAAGAGTGTTATAAACTCCTTATTTCACAGCAAGACAAGTGCAGTCAAATAGAAAATACCACTTACTTTAAGTAGCAGGGGAATGTGCCAAATGTTAGGAACATCATAAAGAGTGACAATGTTTTCTGCCTGGAAATAACCATCTTGATTAGCAACAGTTAATATGGCCATAGAATATTAAAAGAGAGGAAATAAGCATTCATGTTCTATACCGGCACATGGCAAAACTGAGAGAGCTTTCCCTTCACATTATCATCAAGTGCCTGTTAAATACAAATAATTATGGAATTTGAGGCTACTAGTGGCAGGTATAGTTAAAAAGTCAAATTAGTAGAGACAAGAGGAGAAAAGACCTTCGTACTACGACAAGCTAGAATATTTGGTGTCAATCCCAATCCTCTAAGTCCCCGAACACTGTGCTGTGTAGGCTTTGTTTTCTAAGAGATACATAATTGTACAACATATTAGATTCAATATGCAATGTAGGCCAATAAGATACATGGCTTTGGTTTAATCATCTCTATATTACAAAATTAAACATGGTGTGCACATTATGTGGATAACAGATCAATAATGTACAGGTTTACCTGTTCACCAACAACATTGAGAACAGGCACAAGGCTGACATGAATCAAGCAGAAATTGCCTGAGCCTGAAACAGGATAAGTTTGGTCAGAGAACCATTTGGCAATCAAAGAAGTAATAGTAAATTGATTTATAAGAATCCACAAAATTCAGGTTCCCATAATTCATAATCCTACCAACACGGTATGAGAATTGGCCAAGTGCCTCAATAAATGGCATAGACTCAATGTCCCCTGCATCAGGAAAGCTAACATTAAAGTAAACAAAAACTAGAATGAAGCTAAACATGACTCATGATACATAAATTATGTTTCTATACCAATTGTTCCACCCAATTCAATGACACAAACATCAGCTGGGCCTTCTTGTCCATCCACTGATACATTTGCTACACGCTCTATCCACTCTTGGATAGCATCAGTAATGTGAGGAACAACCTAAAATATGAAAAATGCCCGATTACACAATGGATTTATTTAAATAATGACAACCCGAACCCATCCATAAAATAAAACAGATGAAACAAACCTGGACAGTCTTTCCAAGATAATCGCCTCTTCTCTCCTTGTCAATAACAGACTGAAACATTGAAAAGTAGGTTAACGGGTCTAAAGGTTTCTCAAATAGCAAGGAGATGTCTACTAATTTCAATTACCTGGTAAATTTTCCCAGTGGTGATATTGTTATCGCGGGTTAACTTGATATCTAAGAATCTTTCATAGTTTCCAAGGTCCAGGTCCACCTTCAAAATGGAAATAGAAAGGAAACAATTTTTTAAAGAAATTATAGCCAGGCCAGATGTGCCTACAAGGCACATAGGAAAAAAAAGTACACCTACACTAGTGAAGTAAGTTGAGAGTTATGCACCATTACCAATGGTACCATGTATGATTTTGGATAAGGAATGCCAAAATTATGAGCATGAATTTAAAGAATTACCTCGCCACCATCATCTAAGACGAACACCTCGCCATGCTCAAAGGGAGACATGGTCCCTGCATCTGTGTTCAAGTACGGATCTAGGTACACAACAAAGTTAGTGAATAGGTTATGAAAATATCTCAAATCTCAGATGAAGACTGATATAGAAACAGATATGATATCACAAACAAAACAAAAAACAAACTTTTAAGCAGTATTGAGTTTAGGTAAAAACAAAACCCTAAATTCACATCCTAAACACTATTACCAACATATACGGGCTAAAAATTTGTCATTTTCACATTCTTATCCAGAAGTGAAGTAAAACTAAACTATGAGACGATAAAAGACCCAATACCAATCTTAATGGAAGTAACACGAAGTCCACAAGCTTTAAGGAGAACACCGATGCTGCTAGCAGTGACCCCTTTCCCAAGACCACTAACCACGCCGCCGGTCACCAATATGTACTTCATCTCTTCAGTAGTCAAAATTTCAGCTTCAAATTCCTACAAAGACTAAGCATGCAAAACAGTGTTACCACATATATATACTAATGAGATATTGAGCAGAGCATAGCATAGCAGAGCAGTTGGTCTTTGTTGCAAATGATAATACCAAAGAGTAACATATAAAAAGTTAAAATAGCATTTGAAAAGAGGATAGACATAGAGAATAATGAAAACATTGTTGCAAAAATGAAAATGACGGTCCTTACAATGCCTCTTGCTCCCTTTACAATGAATCAAATCTAACACATACTCAGTGAGAACCTAAATACATGAACACGATGGGGATAAAATAAAACTTTTCTCATATGGTTTTCGAATTGGGTTTTGATAGAGACGACGCTACAAAAACACATACACAATACAATAGCTGAGGATTGAGGAACTGAACTGGACTGGACTCAGCTCTTCGCTTCCTTTCTTGCACTTGTGGCGGCGGGGCTGGCCGAGATGGAGTGCTTTCTCTATTCCTTTTTATTTGACTATATATCACAAATCACAACGAAACGAAACGCAACACAAAACAAGCCTTTTTCTTTTTATTATTTTTTTTCTTCTTTTGTTTCGTTAGAGTTTCAGGGCTTGTTTGGTAACAAACACTACTGTGTCTGTAGACTGTAGAAGCTTCAAAAATATTTGTCTAGAAAGAGAAAAAAATATATTCCAACTATACCCTCTTCTTGTAAATAAAATCTGTGTAATGTTATTCAATTTTGTATATGAAAATTTTAAATTTCTTGAACTTCTAAGAAGAACTCGCAGTGCACACAGACCACAGTTTAGATCAAATCACTGTTGGTTCTCGGCGCTGTTGCGGATGCAAAGATAGCAAAAATGTGTGAAACAAATAGACCTTTATGTTCCATGAATGACAGAGAAATAAGTCTGCAGATTGAAAAGAAAGGAGGAAGAAGAAAGAGAAGAGGTGGGTAAGTGTGTGCAACGGTGGAGGCTATAAAGAGAACATCTAGGGCATAATGAGATTGAGATTGGGCTTGGGCTTAGAGTGCATTAGATTAATTTGTTTTAATCTAATATATTTATGGTTCTATTTTCTATTTTATTTTTTAAAATAAATTTCAATTTCATATTCATACACAATCAAGTTGAAAATGTTGACTCAAAATGTATTATAATTATATAATTAACTAATAAACTAAACCTAAATATTAATATAAATCATTCATGGTTAATATATATGTAGGGTTAATATATATGTATCATATTTTTCATTTATGTCAATATTTTTTTTTATGTGCATGTACATTTTAATCATTTTATAAGAATAGTTTTATGTAATTATTCAATATTTTTTTTGGTTACCAAACACCTTTAGCTTTTAGAAACTGCTTAAAAGTAGCTTTTGGCTTTTGACTAGTGTTACCAAACAAGCCCTCAATTAGATTATTGTGTGAGCTACAGTCATGTTTTTATTTTTACTTTTATTGGTATTTTTCCTGAGAGATTTTATATACTAAGTTTGGGTAGACAAGAATGTAAAAAATATATTTTTAATATTATTATTATTAGGCCTATCCAATCGTACCATGTGTCACGCATACATAATTTGAAAGGTTTGATTTTCCTTAATAAATTAGATTATCCTTTTACTTAGGTTACATCTTAGGACTTGGTTTCATTATTAGTTTATTACTGTTATTGAGGACAAATCCTATCCATCCATCCATCTGTTATAGAGATGTTTTCAGATTTGTCCTTTAGTTGATGGACTCACACCTTGGTACTCCGACCCCATTTGTGCCAAGTTAACAATTTGGTTATAATATACATGTGTTATAAGCTGTCTGTCAATCTACTTAAATGATTATCAATAAATTTGTAAACGATTATCTTGAGGCAAAGATAAGGAA
>JAYMSZ010001965.1:0-12982 GCA_036897665.1 Pelargonium citronellum
ATTCCCACACTTTAACTAATCCAAACAACATTACATGGGAATGGCAATGGTAATGGGAATGGAGGGAATGGCAATTGTAATGGGAATCATTCCCATTCCCATCAAAATTCTAATCCAAACGCAGCCTTATTGTATAGATCAACTGAAAAAAAAAAACTTCTTTTCTAATCAGAAGACGAGATGGTTTTTGTAATATGATAACATGATATTGTACACTTCCAAGACTGTCATGGAACCTGAATAACATCAGAGAACCAGAAAACATTTTTTTTTTACATACACATTGATTTTGCCAGATAACATGATATTGTGCACTTCTATAATTATCTTGAAAACTAAATTCCATAGTGACCAATCCAATTCTAGCAATAACAATCAACTGTAAATCTCATTCTTGATCAGTAGAAGTGACAATTTCATTTTCCAATTCAGGATCTTGTTCTTTTCGTTTGCCAAATGCATCGGAAGGAACGTTGATGCCAACGAATCCGATCATGACGGCCACAGCTCCTATGTAATCGAAAAGATGAGGGGCGTTGCCGGTTATGGCGTCAACAATAGCTGCCAGAGGGACTTGAATTGTGAGACCAGCTGTTGCTACGGTCGTGGTTGTTAGAAGAACAGCCTTCGCCCATAGATAATCGCTCAGCACGTTATCTATCAAACCTGCGTATGAACAACGAAGTAAATGTTAGTTTCCCGTATCCTACAAACCCAGATGATGATTTAAAACTGATTTGGGCATAAACAGAAAGAAGAGACGGACATATATATGTATGTATAGAAAGAGAAGAATCACAGTCAAGTACAAGCCCGATATTCAGTCGCTGTCACATTATCATCACTCATACCCGCCCTAATAAACTTGTGTGGGCGGAAAGTCCGCCCGGATCCAATACCTTTGTATATATCAATATAAGGAGGCCCAATGTACGAGACTATGACCATTATGGGGACTGGGGAGCGTTATTTATGTATGCAACCTTCCCTCTACTTTAGCACGGGTCATAGAGATTGTTTTCCTAACTTGAACACGTGACCTTAGCTACATAGCTTATATATCTGAACACTTAAAGATGACAACTAGGCATCAATAAACGAAATAAATAAATATCATGAACCCAGATAAAGAAAGCAATTAAAAAACTTAAATACCGACCTTTGCCAACAATCAGTCCCGTCTGCTCCCAGGTAAGGGTACTAAAAGGCTCCAGCTTGGTGAAATTCAGTATAAGGGCAACGGGAAGGAAAATGATGAGGTTGAAAAGTCCGAGAAATCCAAGGAACTGAGCCATACTGACATGACCGTTTTTCCCGTCATCATCAGGTAATTTCTTGCGGATAAGAGTAATATACACAGCATAGAGCGCTGCTGAGACAAGTGCAAGAATATCCCCAATAAGAGGTTTTAGAGCAATTGCAGATAAACTGGTTTCTGAGTCGGCCAAGCTGACGATTACTGTCCCAGCCATGCAAAGGATGACACTGATAAGCTTCACCCATGTGAACTTCTCGCCCAAGAACGCTAATGATACCAGAAAGGTGAAAAGGCTGGACGCGCTGCTTAAGATTGTGTTCGACTGTACACAAGATGGAAATGGAACTTGTTTAACTATGTTGTACCAAAACTTACGCAAGACACAATTCGTGACTTGATTCACCATTTTCAACAAACATACGACACGATACACACTTTGATAGTATGTCAAATTAAAATTAATATTTCACAAGTAAACTAGTCCATTTTCAACAAGCATAAGCGAGTAAAGTTATTAACATAAATTCAAATAAAATTAGTGAACCAAGTCATTACAAACCATTCGTAAGTTCAAACTAAACAAACAACACGAACAATGCCCCACAGACAAATAGGAAAAACAAAAGTTATTACAATCTATGAACAAAATAACTTGGTTTCTTCTTCTTTTCTTTTTTTTTTTTGAATTAAAAATAACGTGTTGGAGTGTGTCAGATTCTCCTTTTCTTTTTGATTAATTACCAATTCGTGTCAGTCCCAACATTACACTGAAGGAGAGTATTGGTGTTTCATCAATGGTTAAACATAAATAACAAAACACATGCAAATACTAGAAGTTTGAGAGTTTAAAGTGGCTTACGGTAACCGAAGTGTACTTCAATGAGAGATTAAAAGTAAGTTGCGCCAAGAACCAAAATGGGCATATCAACAAGCTAACTTTTGCCACCCTAGTGCGTGTCCATCGGCCTTTTGCATCCAACTGTTTATTAGCATCTACATTGACATGCTCAGACAAAGTCTTTACAAGCTCATTTATTGTAGATTGTGGCTCTGATTGAATACCTTTCCCGTGATTACTAATTTCTCCTTCTTCCTCCACATATGTGGGTTTTGAGCTCGGACCACTTTCTCCAAGAAGAACAGCATGCTCTGAGTCTCCCAATTCCTGTGAAGTGTTGCTCTTCTTAAACCTCCAAAACCATATACTCCCAAACGTGTCCTCCAAATATCGCCCAATTTCAACTAAGGGTAAGTAAACCACAAACAAAGAATTGCAAATATACGTGATAAGAAACGGCGAAACACCAGCATCCACAACAGATTGAACCACAAAACTAGCAGCTATCCAGATTATTGCAACGGTAACTATATATATCAGACCCACAACCCATCCCCAAACTTTACTATTCATATCTTCCAAACCCAATCGGGTATCAAAATTGCCCCAAATATTCCAAGGAAGAATCTCAACAACCTATAAAACCTTCCCCATTACAGCACCCATATAGTTGATTCTTTCCCAAGGAAAGAAATGAGCCCAATTCTCATGCCATGATCCAGACCAAGATCAACCTAAAATCAACACAAACCATAGAAAATTTGAGTACAATGAAACCCAAATAAGGAAACAAATTCTCAGGACATTGACGAAGACCCAGACACTAAATCAGCCAAACCGGACAATAATCCATCTCCAACCTTTACTATTCATATCTTTCAAACCCAACCCGGTATCAAAATTGCCCCATATTTTCCAAAGAAGATGCTCAACAACCTAATTCTTCCCCTTCAAAACACCCATATAGCAAAATATCTTCTACGGCAAAAAAATATGGCCAAATTCTCATGTCATTTTATACACCAAAATAAACCTAAAATCAATACAAAACATAGCAAAATTGAGTACAGTGAAACCCAAAATGACAAAAATCAACATAAAATCAATACAAAACATAGCAAAATTGAGTACAGTGAAACCCAAATAAGGAAAGAAATTCTGAGGACAGTAACGAAGACCCAGACACTAAATAAGCAAAACTGGATAATAATCCATCTCCAAACTTTACCATTCATATCTTTCAAACCCAACCCAGAAAAAAAAAAAATTGCCCCATATCTTCCAAAGAAGAAGCTCAACACCCTATAAAATCTCCCCCTTTAAAAGATACAACATCCATATAGTAAAATATCTTCCTAAACAAACAAAAAATCGCCCAATTCTCATGCCATTATATAGAGCAAAATCCAAATACAAAACATAGCAAAATTGAGTACAGTGACCTGGGCACTAAATCAACCAAATTGGATAATAATCCATCTCCAAACATATTGCAACAAAAAGAAGAAGCTCAACAACTTATAAAATCTTCCCCTTTATATCAAATATAGTAAAATATCTTCCTAGGCAATTTTTTTTAACTCCATTCTCATGCCATTAAATAGACCAAAATCAACCTAAAATCATAGCAAAATTGAGTACAGTGAAATAAGGAAACAAATTTTCAGGACATTAATGAAGACCCAGGCACTAAATCAACCAAATTGGACATTATCCTCTCCAAAATTTACTATTCCCATCTTTCAAACCCAACCCGGAATCAAAATTTCCCAAAGTCTTCCCTTTTATATCACAATTTAGTGTGTTACTGTGTTCTATCCAAAAGAAAAAATATTTGCCCAATTGCAAATCGAAGACCAGACACTAAATCAGCCAAATTGAACAATAACCCATTAATCTATGAAGAACCAAGCTACATTACAATGTCTGCAAAGAATCAAAACCAGAAGCTACACATAAAAATCAATGAAAATTGAATTGAAGAACAAAACAGAGTCTGGATAAGATTGTGAGAACGTGTCCTCGTACCTGGCCGGAGAATCGGGAAAGATTCAGAGATCCGTGGATGGGTTTTTGTTGGTGTTTCAGATTCGGCCAATTACGTTGGAGGGTCGAGAAAATCGGCGGTAAATTTATATTGTCGGTTGTTCATAGTCGTGGATTCGCGGACTCTTGTGAAATGCGCGTCCCAGACTTGCAGGTGTTGATGATTCGTTAACTCGTTAGTTACCTACCAGAATCTGATTGTCATGGGCCGGCCCGTAAGCTTTTGGGCTTGGCCCATCTTGATAATCTTAATGTTTTAAATAAGTGTCATATTTAAAGCTTGCAATTTTAAGGTCAGATCGGGTTTCATGCATAAAAAGCACTTATCTTGCGGGTTTACCCGACCCGAACCGACCAACTTCGGTCTTCGGATTTGGGTAGGATCGGGTAAAAGTAGTGTCAGGGACCCATCGAATTCAAATTCAAATAGTCAGCTCTAGTCATGTTTCTCTGGAATTTTTGTCCAAAATGAGTATCTTACTAGATAGTTATTTTTAAAAGACCCATGTTTAAAGTTCGCGTAAGACCTCTAAAATCGTTGAGCTGCCTTGATTTCGGATCCAACAAATAACATTAGAGGGACGAGAAATTATACTACATCATTACACTCTTCGAAACTCCAGAATGAAATTAAACAGCATTAAGACGATGAGATCAATTCTCTTTTTTCCCTATTTAGTATTTACTAAGCGACGAAGAATCAAATTATCATTATATTAATCACAACAACAATAACGAATACGAGCATTCAGTGGATTACTAGCTCTTACCATTCTCCTTCATGTCCGAGGACTCCAATTGTCAGTCAAAAACTACATAAACATTTCCTTTGAAGGAGTCCAAAACACAGCAACAAATATACAGAGAAAATAAGTAGACAGCCCAACCATTTTGTCAGCACAAGATTGAACTACACAGGTACATTATACATGTGTTTCCAAACATGTCAATCAGCATAGCATGGCTCCATTTTCTTCTTCCAGAGCTTTCTTGTTCTCTTCGAGTTCTGAATGCCAATGTAGCAATGGGATCTGAAACAATTCGTGCTCGTGAATTGCTAGTGAAATCATATGTTACGTGCAATGTAGCAATGAGTTGTTGGGTAAAAGGCAAATTTGGAGGCTGCATATAAAAAGAAACTGACCAAGACATAGAATAGAACTCAATTTCCAGAAGAAGAAAATGCAAAAAAGAAAAAAGAAAAAAAAAGACTTACCTTCATTTTCTTCTTCCAAAGCTTCTTATTCTCTTCCAGTTGCGCCTTTGTTTCAGCAATCTTGGTAACACGCGATATCTAATGAGAGTCCGATGATGCTGCTCTTCTGCTAGTTCCCGATTCTGTGATAAGACACAAACTTGTTTTGAGATGATTACTTGTTAGACTCGATTGTGAGGGAAAAGCAATAACATCTCTCGAATGAGTAGTAAATGTGTTGGAATATGATACACTATGGAACTATAATGAGTCTTCATCTAAATATGTGCTTGAGCTTTAAGATGAGTTGATCATTTAGCAATGTGGCATCTTGCTTGTCAATTGTTATAGAATTTTTTTTGAATGGAAAAGCAATTAAGATCTAAAGAGAAGTATCTAAAGTTCCTACATATGTATCAAGCAAAAGACATTGACAAAAACATAGAATAGAATAGACCTCAATTCCCAGACAAAGAAAATGCTAAAAAAAACATTATATAAAAGGCTCACCAGTTTTCTCAGAAGTGTGTTGCTTCTAAACTAGATGCAGCAAATGCCTCCTTTTTTCTTGTAGAGCCTTCTTCCTCTCTTTCAATGCTTGCAGTTGTGCCTCGGTTTCAGTAATCTTGAACTCTATCTCGGAAATTTCCTTTTCTTGCTCCAAGCGTTCTCTGACCTCCTCAACATAAGGACTAAACCATTCAACGGAAAAATTCGCGTTAGACAGATCATGAAAAGCATCCACCATCAACTGGCCATGTTCTGCACTCATGTTATTTGATGGTTGAGCTTCAAGAATTCGAAGAAATTCACTCAACAGTGCACTGAACTCCCTTGTGGCACGCAATATCTGAGAAATGTTTTGCTGAGAGTTCGATGCTGCTTGGCTAGTTTCAAGACAATAACTTGCTGGACTCAACTGCGAAGAAGATGCCACAACAACATCTTGAGGAGCAAGAGACCTTGCACTGGTTTCTCCTCCGGGTTCATTGGCTGGATTCGAAAGCGCAGCTGTGGTCTCATTGGACTTTTCACCTTGTTGCTTTGTAGAGCTACTGGCATGAATTTGGGAATAGGGATGGCTCCAAATCTCAGCCTCATTTCCTGCAGAATCCACTGTCTCCTCCTCAAAAATCTCAATCTTTTCTTTTCCTTTTCCTGGTTTGGTGGCATCACACCATATGTCAACCTTTTCTCCTATTATTGAATCATTACACTGCTCCAAAACCCCAATCTCTTCTCTAGGCTCAATAATATTCTCACCTTCCTCTCCTGGCTTAGTGGATTCCTCACAAATCTCCTCAATCTCATTTCCCAAAGACTCACTTTGCTTCGCTTCTGGTTCAAAATGGTTGTTTGATGAACTACTTGGATCTGTGGTGGCCAGTCTCTTAGTCTCCTGAAATTAAGAAACGAGTAGTGTCATGTATCCCGAGTCCGAGTTGGTGCTTTATATGGAACCAAAAACCAAAACGTAAACAATAGGAGAGGTAAACAAGTGTAAATGGAGTGACATACCATCTCTGAGAAGTGTTGTTGTAAAGCTGTATTGAGATTGAGATCACCATTCCAAAACTCTGCATTCGCAAATGATACTGTTCTTAGCTCTATTGCGATTGTGATTCCTGGAGAGAAGGTCCTCATATTGGGGCACTCACTCACAGTTATTGAAATCAATACAGGGAATTTCAAGGTGCAATTAGCTGTGCAGAAACTTGTGAGCCTTGGTAACTCTACAAGTCTCAAAAACTTCAATTTGCTGAAAACAATCTCATCTTCTTCAGAGCAATGATCTCCATCAGCTGCCACTATTTCTTCTATCCCCGAGCATCTATTTATTGTTAGATATTGGAGTTGCCCCAAACCTGCAGCTGCTGAGGACCATATTAAATTTGTCAACCCACCACAATCCGACAGTTCCAAATTCGTCAGAAATTTGAAACATATTGTGATCAATGGCGAGTCTTGTTTGCAGATATACTTCAATTCGGGCAGATTATTGAGATTTAAAGTTGTTAAATGAGGAAGTGATATTGATGGCCCTTCTATGTTGCATGGGAATATCTCATGGAATGAGCAGTTAATTACTTCAAGTTTGTACAGATTGTTAAGTCCGTGGAGGAACTTGAACGAAAAATCAGCTGATTTGTCATGATCAAACTCGACTATCTTTAACACTCCAAGATTGAGAAACAGCTCTGAAGGAAAATGACCATATTGCCTCCTCATCGTCTTCATGTCATTGCTTTTTATTGTCAAGCTCTGCAACCGGGATAAGAGCTGAAAAACCAATTAAATGACCTAGTTAAATACTTTCTCAGTCATAAAATAAGTGTTTTACTTTCCATTTTGAGAAAAGTTCACGAAATGTTAAGTGTTTTTTAATTTTTTTTGATAAGCAAGCGTACCAACCGAGGCTCGAACCTGAGACCTCTTGAAGAGCAAAAAAAGTTAGTGTTGTATATTAATCTCATGTACATATGTTGTAACAAACTTAAGGGATACTAACTAGTTTATTATAAAGACATTATCAGTAATTCAAGCCTAACTAACTACTTAAAAAAGAAACAAGACACTTATTCGAGCATACAACTATCATGCCAAGCATAATCGATCATGGAGCTTTTGCACATACATGTTAGGAAGGAATCAACTTATTCATAAGGGGATGAGAATGAGAAAGAAGAGTTCCAATCGAAACACATGTATCAGATTTTCATTTTCATTATTCTTCTCAAATCAAAACTACTAATCCCAACGCTACTGATCAGACTATTTAGTTGATTCAACAAAAAGTACTAAGATTATTAATTACTTATTTAAGAAATGAAAGAAGCAAAAAATAAAGAAGTAGTGGAGATAGTACATACCATTTCAACCTGATTATGCTGTTGATTTTCTGAGAAGTTTAGCAAGTCCAGAGCAGATATTTTGTCACAATCATCCACATTCAGCTCCTCTAGGATTGGGCACTCCAAAGTATATTTCTTGGGATAGAAATACTCCAGTTTTGGTAGTTCTGAAAGATACAATCTAGCTAGTCTAGGGAATATAAAAGTAGTAGACACTTCTTGTTCTACTACTTCCTTATTCTCATCATCAACATCAACATCAACTATTGTTTCCACTCCTTTGCAATCCCTTACATGTAGCTTCTCAAGTTGATGCATACACTGAGCCACATGAGCTGGAAATACACATTTCAGGCTCTCACATGTGCTCACAAACACTGCACACAAGTTTTCAAAACTGTAACTTCTTTGGAAATCCTTTCCCCATACAAACCTCAGTTTTGGTAGATTAACCAAACTCAAAGATCTCAACTGAAAGACCGTTGTGATATCTTTCAGATTTAGCTCTTTCTGGGCTTCAAATACTTCTTCTAATGCATCACAGTAATCTATCCATACTTTCTCCACACTTTGAAATTTGTTGAGCAGAGCAGATGGAAAAATCTTCAAAAGCTTTGCACAATTTCTTATAAATACATCTTCCAATTTGCAAAATGAATCTTCTTCGTTGGACTGATTGTGCCACATACTCTTGATCTTACCCAAGTTGGTGTCTTCCAAGTTCTTCAAGTTAGGAAAATTAGCCTGTAAAAAGTTCTTCCAAGTTTTTATTAAACCAATACTTATATCATAAATACATAAATAAGTGACGAGAAGGGAAAAGAGAATTTAACAAACCTTTCCGCTGAAGAAAGGTTGTATGGCAGTATGAATGTTCTCATGCGGGTACATTTCTTCAACTCCGGAGTAGAATGTTGTGAGGTTAGGCAAATCTTTAAGACGAAGATGACTTAATCGAGGAAATGTAGTTGTATCCATCGTTGTTTCTCTTTCTCCCTTTGCAACAATTTCCCTCATCATCACACAACTTTCAATTTCCAATTTTTGGAGTCGCTCCATACTCGTAATAATGGAAGGAGTGAACAAATATTTCAAGCTGTCACATTCAGACAGTTTCAGTTCCTCCAACCTAGAAAAAGAAACCTGCAAATATGATCAACATATTTCATCATACTTCCATGACACAACACATATAAGATATTATAATTTTCAAGAGGATATAAGTTCAAGCTCATGAAGAGGTTCGTGGGATTAACAAGTAAATATGCATAATTTTTTTCAGACATACTGATTTTGATAAATAATAATTAATTTACCTAGGCATAATGGAAAAAGAAAAAGTAAATGAGAGAACAATTATTTGTTTAGCACGATTAAATAATTTGTGGAACGGGTACATACCTTTTGAAATTGATTATGTCCTTCATGTCCCGATAAATTTAGCATGTCCACAACATATATTTTATTACAATCTCGCACGTCTAACACTTTCAGCAGTGGCCATTCTGCTGTGTGTTTCTTGGGATAAAAGCACTCCACTTTTGGTAGTTTTGAAAGACGCACTTTGGTCAGTTTAGGGAGTAAAAATGTAGGAGACACTTCTATTACTTCCTTATCATCATCATCATCATCATCATCAACAATTGTTTTTAGTCCTTCGCAATCCACTATGTGTAGCTCCTTGAGTTGATGCAGACGCTGAGCCACATAAGCTGGAAATACACATTTCAAACTCTCGCAATTGCAAACATCCACTTTACACAAGTTTTCAAAACTGAGAATTTTGTGGAAATCCTTTTTCCATACAAACCTCAGTTTTGGTAGATTATTCAAATACAAATCTCTCATTTGGTGCAATACTGTTGTACCGTCATATGTGATCTCTTTAAGATTGAACCCTTTTTGTTCTTCAAATACTTCTTCTAAGGCCTCACAATGAAGAATCCAGACTTGCTTCATACTGTGAATTTTGTTGAGCATAGTACAAGGGAAAATCTTCAAAAGCTTTGCACAATATCTCACATCTACATCTTCCAGTTTGCAAAATGAATCTTCTTCACTGAGCCGATTGTGCCATATACTCTTGATGTTATTCAAGGTATGGATATACAATATCTTCAAGCTAGGAAAATTGGCCTGCAATGTTCACCCCATTATAAATATGCACAAGTGTTGTATACCTAAACTTCATCATAGATGGAATCATGGAAGGTATTCGAATCAACAGAAAATTTACAAATAACTAATTTTGATAGTATACTTTGTAACTATATCATAAAGAAATAAAGGTAAATAATATCAATTTGGTTCCTGAACTTTCTCATATGTAACCAATTTGGCACTTTTTTCAACTTTCAAACATGGATTCAAAATGGCCATTGCAGTTAGTTTTTGCCAATTTCTCCGTTAAGTGTCTCACATGGAATTTAAAATAAAACAAATAATTATTTTGCTTACCGGCGGTCTGTCTGTATTAAATTACTCACGAGACCCACCACATCAAAAAAAAAAAAATAATTAGGGACCGAATTGAGGTTTTTACCATATATAAATAACAGTAGGATGAAGAGAAATAAATCTTACCTTTTCATTGAAGAGAGGTTGTATGAGAGTATCAATGTTCTCATTTGAGCCTATTTGTTCAACTTCTGAGTAAAATGTCGTGAGATTGGGCAAATCATAAAGACAAAGCTTGCTTAATTGAGGAAATAGGATATCATTTGTTGTTGTTGTTTCTCCTTCCTCCTTTACAACAATTTCTTTCATCTTCTTACAGTTTGTAATCCACAATTCTCGAAGTCCCACAAGACACGTAACAATGGCAGGAGTGAACAAATACTTCAAGTTGTCACATTTTTCCACACGTAAAATTTGAAGGTTCCTTAAACTTAAAATCTCCAGACGATACTGGCTCCATATGCATTCCAAATTAGAGATTTTAAAAAATGTCAATTCCTCCATCCTAGGAAATGAGACCTGCAAATATGATCAACATATTCCTTATCATCCTTCGGTGACACACATATACGAGATTATAATTTATTTTACTTGAAAAGAGTGTATTATAATTATATATAGAAGTCATGATTACTTAATGATATTCCAATTATATGTCCACATTATTTGTGTGCATACGCCTCAACGACTTCTTGGACTGTACTTGTTTAATTACTTTTGGTAAAAGACTCAATTTTATCCCTGAAACTTTTTGTTTTGTTTAGACCCAATTTGGTCTCTGAAATTTTTAAATCCTAAATGGTCCTTGATCTTTCAAATATGGACCCAATTTGGTCCCTGAACTTTTGATATAAGCTCTAATAGCAAGGAACATTTTGGGTCCATATTTGAAAGTTCAAGGACTATTTTGGGTAAAAAAATGTTCATACCAAATAGGGTCCAAACACGAAAGTTCAGGGATCCAATTGGGTCTTTTACAGTTGCTATTCAATTTTCAAAAGGAAGTTTTAAGTTTAAACCCATGAGGTAGGGATTTGTTTAGATTCTTTAAAACTCAACCAAATAACAGACTAAATGATACAAACACTTAGTAGGGTAAGGGGTTGATTTCACTTGGTCCCTCGAGGTCTCAGGTTTGAGTCTCGGTGTTTGTACGCTTGCTGATTAGAAGAAATAAACAGACTAAATGATTCTATATCACTACTTTGGAAAGAAATTAACAAATGTCACCTCTTTGAAAAACGGCATAAAAGAATTTGGTTCTTCTTTCTCTGGAAATATTTCTCCACATTGTACATCTGTTTTCAACAACTTTTGCCTCTTGACACCAGAGTAGAAGTTTATGAGCTGAGGAAGGCCTTTTAGTGATAATTTGCGCAGTCCAAAAAACTCTAACTTCTCATCAACCACATCAATAACATTACCATCATCTTCTTCACACTTGTTGGCCACAATTCCCTTCAATACATCACAGGAGTTTACATAGATTTCTTCAAGGCATGGAAGGCCTTTGGCCATGGAGAAAGAAAACAAACTCTCCAGGCTGTTACAACATAGCACCGTCACAGTTGTTAACTTGCAAAAAGAGCCTTCCATCAACCGACCTTTGCAAATTCTCTCCAACTTCAATAGATTACGCAGGTGCAACGACTCCAATGCAGGAACGACCCTGTGCTGTTCGGTCTCAACATTTACGATGCACTGACTCTCATAATCTGTTAGGATAATGAGATGCTTCAATTCTGGAAAACCATCCCTATCTAATTCATGAACAACACTCTTAATGCCCTTCAGTTCGCGAAGACACAACAACTCGGCTCTCTTCAAAATCCTTTTAACATTGTGCTGCAAATGATTCGCGCTAGTGGTATCAAGGTGCAGACAGATTATTCTCGAGTTTCGTTTCTTCTTAATCTCTTCTTCGATATCCCAACCCGGCATATCTCCGACAATAATTGTGAATCTTTCCCAATTTTCAAAGTCCAAATCTTTAGAAACAAGTTGGGTGTTCGGAACTTCTATTTCTACACTGCAAAGGTTCGACAAATGTTTCAACTCTGCAAGACTAACATTACTTGTGGCCCTTCCTCTAAGATGCCTTTTGGCCTCCCATCCACTAAAACTTGCCCTCATATACAGTTCTTCTAATTGGAACAAACCTTTCAAGAGACCCGCCGGAATTGTTTTGATGTTGGAACAACGACTTAAATCTAGCAACCTTAGCTCAGACAGTTGACCAATTCCCCCTGGCAGCTCTTTAATATTACAAGAATCAGCGAGGCTTAATACTTGAAGTTTCTTCAATTCTTGAACCATAGATATGTCTTTTAGCCTAC
>JAYMSZ010001966.1:0-12981 GCA_036897665.1 Pelargonium citronellum
TGGTATTTGTATGGGCTGATTATTGTTCTTGCACAACTGCGTAATTTCGATCATACCTCGAGAAAAAAGAATCTAAGCCACTATATAATGGGGTTGCTGAAGGAGTGGTGATATCAATTGTGAAAGCGGTCCTTTTTTTTAGATTCTCCTCGGGGTCATCTAAATCATGATAACAATATTTTGTGCATACTGTCAATTTAGTTTTTGGTTGAAAGTTTTGTATTTCTCATGTAGTTTGGTTTTTTGTACATGTGAGAAATTTATGTTTATAGATAATTGAGTGTTTCAAAGGAATTGATTGAAAGATCTTCTTGATTTGGAGGTTCTGCTATAACATATATAGTGATGGCATGGTAGCATTTTTTTCATCTTGAAGTGCTGTTTCTTAACTTCTTTGTATGATTTTATTTGGACCAAATAACATACTTACTCCACTTATTATTCAGATTGATATCAAATCCTCCTTTTAGATGTGTATTCCTTTTTCTCCTTGATATAACAGTGTTTCTAATTATAGATTTCTTTTTTCCCTTGTTAAGGTTCAAGTAGGAGGATCACCTGTATATAAAGTAGAAAGAAAATTAGGTAAAGGTGGATTCGGTCAGGTGTTTGTTGGTCGCCGTGCATCCGGTGGAAATGAACGAGCAACAGGTGCTGCGGCTTTAGAGGTTAGTTCAATTTATCATTTTTTTTACTTGAGAAAATTTCTATGACATGTACATTCTCTTGTGACATTCATGTTTTTTGGTATATTGAGCAGGTAGCCCTGAAGTTTGAGCACAGAAACAGCAAAGGTTGTAACTATGGGCCTCCATATGAGTGGCAAGTGTACAAGTAAGTTTCTCTATTTTACTATTTAGAGGAGAATCTAGACTACTGTACTTGTCAAGTTCTTAATTCTAATGATGGTTTGTGTACCAGCACACTCGGTGGTAGTCATGGAGTTCCTAAAGTACACTACAAAGGAAGGCAAGGAGACTATTACGTGATGGTATCGTCTTGAACACTGTCTTTTAATCCTAAATCTCTGCATTACAATTTGATTGCTTCAATTTATATTCATTCCTTTTCAGGTGATGGACATGTTAGGACCCAGCTTATGGGATGTATGGAATTCTTCTGGGCAGGCGTGAGTATCCCGTTTTTAAAGATATTCATTTTATATCCCCTTGTACATGTTATCTCTAGGAGTGTTCATGCTATCTCTAGGAGTGTTCATGCTATATGCTGGTATAGGAGTGTTAATGTGTGTTTTATTTTGTATATTTTCTCATTTGAAAGAAATGTAAGCATGCTTTGATTACTAACATATATTTTATATGCTTATAACTCGTGGTTACATAATTTGGCTTCTAAGGTTTCCAATTTATTAAAATAATACATGTAAGAAAGTTGATTCTTGTATTGGCCCTCAATTTTATGAAACATGTCACATTGTGGTTGCTGATGTATGTATGCTTAGATAGCTGATTGTCTTTATATCATGCTGCAGATCATTTGTTATGTTTTTCAGGTAATGCTTAGCCTTTACTGACTTTCAAAACATGTTTGCTTTAATTACATATGCAGGATGTCTTCAGAGATGGTTTCTTGTATTGCAGTTGAATCTTTATCTATTCTAGAGAAGATGCACTCAAGAGGGTCTGTGATCACTTACATTTTCTGAACTTTATGCTTATTTTCTATTTTTGTCCCACAGAATTGGGTGTTACTTATTTTATTGTCAGTATACCTAGTTTTTTATTCCCATCTTATTATTGTTATTTTTACTGTTTAAAATTATGACACTGTTTTTTGTTAGTTATGTGCATGGAGATGTGAAGCCAGAGAATTTTTTACTTGGTCAGCCAAATACAGCTCAAGAGAAGAAACTGTTTCTGGTAGACCTTGGCTTAGGTGAGCAATTTAATTCAGTCCTATTAGCTCTCTCTATGCGCTCAATTATTTTTATTTTTCTCATGTGATCTTTAGTGTTTCATAATACTTTTTAGTAACAAAGGGGGTATAGAGTTTACTTACAGTAGTTCACTAGATAATTTCTTATACATCCCCTTACTTCCTTTTTTCTTTCAAAATGATGATATTACAGCAACAAAGTGGAGAGACAGTGCTAGTGGCCAGCATGTTGAATATGATCAACGCCCTGACATGTTTAGGTCGGTGAAATGATAGATTGTCTTCTTCATGGTTGCACCTTAAATGTCTTCATTCTTAATACGGCTCTCTTTTACTTCCCTAGGGGAACTGTTCGATATGCTAGTGTTCATGCTCACTTGGGAAGAACTGCTAGTAGAAGAGATGATCTGGAATCCCTTGCGTATACACTTATCTTTCTTCACCGAGGCAGGTTGCCATGGCAAGGCTACCAGGTATAATATCAGAGACATATTCTCATTGGGTTTTACTGTTGTTTGGACTTGCTTATTTAACTTGTTCTATAAACTTACTTTTTCTAGGGTGATAACAAATCCTTTCTAGTATGCAAAAAAAAGATGGCAACGTCTCCTGAAATGCTTTGCTGCTTCTGCCCACCTCCTCTTAAGCAATTTCTGGAGATTGTGGTGAACATGAAATTTGATGAAGAGCCTAACTACTCTAAGCTAATATCTTTATTCGAGGGTTTGATTGGGCCAAATCCGGCTATTAGGCCAATAAACACCGATGGTGCTCAAAAGGTGGAGAAATTTCAGCATATATAATTTTTTTTTGATTTGACTTGTTGTATGTTCATTGCATTCCTAATCATCATTTCATGTAACAAATAATAGATTATTTATCAAGTTGGCCAAAAAAGGGGAAGGTTGAATGCTGAGGAAGAAGATGATGGTCAACCTAAAAAGAAAGTTCGTTTAGGTGTTCCCGCTACTCAGTGGATTTCAGTTTACAATGCTAGGCTACCAATGAAGCAGAGGTATGCTCATCTTCTACTTTGTTGGTTTATTCTTTTTCTCACCCAAAAGTGTTTGAACTACATCAAGCTGCTCGACTATTGTTTAGTTGTATTTTCCAACTGGATTTTAGGTGATTGTGTATCCTGACTGGAATCCAGCATAGCTAGGATCAACAAAAGCCTAAAAGGAAATAGTTTGTGGATTAGTCTTATGCTGTGTGTGTGTTATGGATTTGCAATGTTTAAAATTAATCCATCTAAAGCAGTTTGCTGTGCCTTTCTGAATTGGAGTCTGACAAAATATTATGGTGCAGCACCTGTAAGAGACGGAGCTCTATGGGGGAAGTTAACCCCCACTCTATTTTTTAAAAAAATACCACTAATTTTTAAAATCAAATTTGCCCCTGCATTTTTCACATTTGCCCCCGCTAATAATTTCAAAATCCTCATCATTACCCTCATTAAAAATTACTTTGATGGAGATTTGAACCCCAATGTCCTCTATCACAATAATGAAAACACTTCAGTTAAGCTATGATTTTTTTGGTATCATTCTTCTAACTACATGAATATTTGTGAGTTAATTTTATTTTATATAATAAAATATTATGTAATTACTTTGCTCCACTGGCTAAACATATTGTATCTGTCCCTGGAAAGAAACATGTCATTTAGTAAGACTTTAGGGTGTTGCACCTTGAGTCTTGGCTCCCAAGGAAGTGTCATTTGGTGTGTGGTTCTGAGGTGTGGATATTGGCTGTAGCACCTTTTTATTGGTTTCTGAACTAGGGATTGCTTATGGTTTTTGAGCTCTCTATGATGTTACAAGGTTAACTGTTTTATTCTTTTAGGTACCATTATAATGTAGCTGATGCTAGATTGGCTCAACACGTGGAGAGAGGGATTGCAGATGGTCTGCTTATAAGTTGTGTTTCATCTTGTTCTAATCTTTGGGCTCTCATTATGGATGCCGGAACTGGTTTTACAAACCAAGTTTATGAGTTGTCACCCTTCTTTTTACACAAGGTATTCTCTCTCTGATACACATATTACCCCTACTATACAATTATAGATTTTAAATCGTACAAGCATGATAACTATATTTCTGTTTAAAATGCGCAGGAATGGATCATGGAACAGTGGGAGAAAAACTTTTACATCAGTTCAATTGCTGGTGCTAATAATGGAAGCTCCCTTGTGGTGATGTCCAAAGGTTGGTTTGCTTATTTCTTATTACTTTTGATAGTAATGTGAACATGTGGTTAAATTTGCTAGTGTATTAAAAAATGTACATATGAATATGGACAGACTTGAAGGAGTGTCTTTCGTCTGGATGTGTATATTATTTGCTTCAAAAATTGTTTGTGCTTTTTTAACTGATTTAAAAGACTGCCAGTCTTGAATGTAGGATCTAAAGATAGATCAGAAACTAAAAGTTATCAATGTGTGCATTTGGGAAGGGTGATTCCAGGGGAGTATCTCTTTACCTGGAAGAGAGCTGGTATTTTATTATACCAAGGATGTCTGGATCCCTAGTATTGTGGAACTGAATGAGTGTAATTGTTTGAATCAAAGTACTCATAACCTTAGTCTTCATCTGTTGACTATGTTCATGTATTTTTTTTAATATTTTGTAGAATGTCAAGTCTTTTAGTTGGCTAATTGGCATCATAGTGCTTAGAGTGTGATCAAGAGTTATATCTTGATGAGGTGAGTTTTGTTTTGTTTGTAATCATGGTGCAGGAATTCTGGCTCATATTCTTGGTGAGAATTATGAACTGACATTGATGGTTATTAGCAATTTAGGAATAACACAAGCTCCCAGTCCTATTTCTATTCTGATTTTTTTTACTGGGGTTTTCCATGCCAAGTTACTAGTCCAGTTGAGGGGTTTAAATTAAGTCCGTCTTTGTAGAAGTAATCTGCACATTGCTATGATTTGTCATTATGTTTCAATTAATTATTTCTCCTGATTAATGTGGGCATGTTAATTCTGTGATTTTTATTGTTAAGTGCTATATAGTTGTATTTGGATATGTATTAGATATCTGTATTTTTTTTAATCCTTTACTAGTCATTTTCAGTGAGCATTAATAATTTATGACTAATTGCTGCAGGCACCCAATACACTCAGCAATCTTACAAAGTTAGCGATTCTTTCCCCTTTAAGTGGATAAACAAGAAGTGGAGAGAAGGATTCCACGTGACCTCTATGGCTACTGCTGGAAGCCGTTGGGGTGTTGTCATGTCTCGCAATGCTGGTTTTAGTGATCAGGTTCGAGCTTTGTCTTTTTTATTTTTTTTTACCGTCAGCTCCTTCTGTTCACTCTGAATTCTGAACTCCTTCTGTTCACTCTGAATTCTGAAAAGTCATTTCTCTTATGCGTGTTAGGTAGAGGTTTTGAGAAGTTGGAAAAATGAAAAAAATAAAACAAAAAGATTGTCATTTACATTTTTTTCCCTTTCTAGAAGTTTGATGTAATCTTTTAGTCTTCCATACTGCTGACTTTCTATCTCACCAAAAGCAGGCTGTTAGTTGAAGAAATAAAAAAAGTTGTTAAAAAATCTAGTGTAAGATCAACGGTAATTTGTTTATTCTTTTCTCCTACAAAAATGATATGGGCAATAAGTGTCGTTAATTGTAATAGTCCACTGTAAGATGAAATATCATTTGCTATGTTTTTCTTCTTTCCCTGCAACCATGGGTACAGAATAAATCAGTTTTGCACATCTTAAATTTGTATTTTCTAGAAACTTTTCTTGCAATCTTGTATTTATCCTTTTATAGATTTTTGTCTACTCTAGTTTGGTAGTTGCACTATTAAAGGGGTGCAAATATATCTCTGAACTAATGATTACTTTAATTTATATGCTTGGTTTCATTACTTTGTTTTATGAAAGATGAGGCATTATAAATGCACTATTTATAATGTTTGCATTACATGAAGTTGTTGTATGAAGATCAAATTTCTATGTCTTTGGAGAGGTTATGTCATCCTGGGGTTATATGAGTTTTACAATAATCTACTAATCAAGTTCATCTTTTACACCAGCCAACTTGATTAGGTCTACTTAAATAGGTTGACTAAATTGAACATGTGCTCCGGATTTTAGATATATGCCAGTTTTTTTGTTAAGTGGAGTACCAGCTGGCTAAGACTTCAAATACCTTACAATATAGTTTCTGTTGACTAAATTGTACACATTATTTGGAAAAAGTTATGTGCATCTTTCATGTCTCTCATATTTGCCATCGGCTTTATATAGGTTGTGGAGCTTGATTTTCTATACCCAAGTGAGGGCATCCACAGACGGTGGGATGGTGGGTACCGTATAACGTCAACTGCTGCAACTTGGGACCAAGACGCTCTTATATCAAGAGTGCCCAAGCGTAAACCTGGTGATGAAACTCAGGAAACTCTGCGTACATCTCAGTTCCCAAGCACGCATGTGAAGGCAAGTACTTAACAAAGATAATATATTTCTAGATATGGCTGATAAATGAATTAGTCTGGTAGAGTGAGGTCTGTTTTTGGTGGGAAGTGCTGGTGCACGTAATAGAGTTAATAGGTTGTTCTGACTTAGGTTTTGGATGTGTGTGTGCAGGAAAAATGGGCAAAGAATCTGTACCTGGCTTGCCTATGTTATGGCCGTACTGTATCGTGATGCATGTCATAAGATAAGAAAATAATATATGTATGTTGCGGTTGCTGCCTCTCTACCAAATTGATTTGGTTGTTGAAGATAAATGTAAAAAATAGGGGTTGTAGGAGGAGGAGTTTAGCTGCTCTGCTGTAGTAGAAAGAGTTGGAGATGTATGATATAACTACTCTTTTGTTGTTGGATCTCATTTGCCTATTGTCCTACAAAGCAGTTCATGTTGCTATGCTTATTGATATATATGTTTCTCAAATTGAGTCTTGTTTTATATTATATTGGTTAGGAGTTGGGGATATCTTGCAGTATAGTCACTTCTCAAGCGTTTTCCTTTCACAATAAAAATATATATCTTGGTTCTTAAAATAATCTCCAGTGTAAAACACAGCTTTAAAGCAAATCATGATTTTATGTTTCATCCTAAACACTGATTTTAAGTTAAGATTGTTTGATGTGCAAGTTACAACATGAAAGATTGTTCGGCATGTAAATTAAAGAGAGTGATAATCTCATTCCATCTATATTTGCAAGAAATCTATGTATGGAAGAAATCAGCTTGTTCGATGAAGAGTTTTGATCCAAATATGAGAAATATCACACGAAGGCATTGATAGGTCATTAAGAAAGATTGATTGCCATATCCGCAAAGGTATGGATTGATTTAACCAAAAAACATCGATATCATGTCTCTAAAGATATGGATTAACTTCACTAAGGAAGACTGGTTGCCATGCTCTTAAAGGCATGGTTCAACTTTACCAAAGAAGGACAATCGCCATGTTTACGAAGACATGGATGGAATTCACCTAGGTCAATACTGATGTTCCCAAAGGAATGAATCGACTTCACCAAAGAAGGTCAATATCCATTTCCACAACTACATGAATTGACTTAGCCAAGGAAGGCCAATCGGATGTCCACGAAGACATGTATCAGCTTCAAATGAGACAATTAGTATAGCCCACAAAGCTGCATAGGTTGGGAACGACGAGTTCAACCGCCATAGATCATAAAGGCGCATAGAGTTGCCACAACAAGGTTCAATCGAAGTTGCCCAAGAGGTGCATATGTTAGATAAATCTTATTAGAAAAGAATGCAAACACTAACTAGACAAATATGTCCAATAATGTCGCGACCCTACTAAGAAGAGGCTACTGTTAGAAAATATATGTGTGTGAAGTTTATCATCCTCTAGAAGACTAGAACCATCGCAAGGAGCTCTGCTCCCCATCTTCTTGTCAAGTGTACAAGGTTGTCTCAACGAGCACCCATCGGGTTCTCCAAACGGCCTTCCTCTTCCCGTTTATAAGGATCTCCTTTCATGATCAAACGAAAAAAAGAGAAAATTATGTGTTGAAACACTTAAAACCCATCATTCACCAACTTTTCCTCCAACGAGTCCTCTCTAGAATCTCTAGGGGAGATCTTATGGAGGCAACACTTACAAAATTTCAAGAATGTCTACCTAGGCATGTTGGGTCAAGTGGTTAATACAACTCTGGAATCCATCTGAGGTCTCAAGTTCGAGCCTCCTTGTCGGTGATATAAGGTGAGATTTGTGGGGTGGGGTTTAGGGTGACGCTCCCGAAGGGAGTGAGAAACATTGTTACTTCGAGTATGATGTCTCGTTGCTGATAAAAAAAAGAAGAACGTCTACCTAGGGTCTCTTTGTTCCCACGAGCCACATTAGGCCTTCTCCTAATGACTCTCCGTCTTTTCACCTCTGAGCCATCTCAAGTTACAATTTGCACTTTAAGAAGTATAATATTTAATTACTTTTTGACCAATAAAAAAATAAATTTTAGCCAAAAATAAATTTAAAAAATTATTTGAATATATTACATTAAAATTCAACGAATATATTCCAGAATTAATTATTTTTTAAAGGATAATTGCATATAACACTGTGTTTTGGTGTCCTAAAACTCACGATTGTAAAAAAAAAATATTTTTATAACAAATCACTACTAAAAATTATATTTCAATAACATATCACTACCCTAATTTATCATTTCGTTTGCTAAAAGTTACTTTAAAAGTAGATTTAACATGTCTATCTCATCATGTGATGGTTGCATAACATAGTAATGAAATTTTAGCATGCTTATAGAGGAGTGTAAGCTTGTTGAAGATCAAATTAAATCCAAGATATGTTCACAAATTCAATACAAATATTGTTCTATGTGACCATCACATGATGAGATACACATGTTAAATATGTTAAAAATAACTTTTAACAGACGAAATGATAACCTAGTGTAGTGATTTGTTATGAAAATATTTTATAGTAATGATGTGTTATTAAAATATATTTTTTGTAGTCATGTGTTTGGGGACGACAAAACACATTGTCATATGCAATTATTCGTATTTTTAATTTATAAACAATAGAAAGACCACTTTAACTGAATTTTATAGGGGTAATTACTGTTTCACCAATTCTTGTAAGCTTACATTTCAGTTGGCACACCTGCATTAATTTTTTGAACTATTGACTATCTTATGGTGTGGAGAGTTCATTCTGTCAATTATACTTAACAGAAAATAACACTATTTGGTCATGTGCCCAACACATGATCAATTTTTTTGTTGAGGTCCCCTAAATGCCCTTCACTTTACCTTTCTTCTTCAACCTAAGCTCGCCGGAAATTGCATGAACTTGCCGGCAATTTCATAAAATTCGCTGAAAATTTCATAAAGGAGCAACCCATTTCAACCTAATATGATGAACTACCACATATCCAAGCACTCATTTATGGCAAAAAATAAAGGGTTAAAGGTATTTTGAGTGCCCAAACTTTTTCGCGAAACTCAATTTGATACCCAAACTTTTATTGTACCCAATGTAGTACCCAAACTATTATTTCATTCCCAATTGAGTGCCTCCCATCCAGTTCCGTCACTTCTGCCGTGAAATGCTTCGCTGGCGTGCTGACGTGGTAAAAATTGTCCAGCTGGCAACTTATGGCACGAGGTTCCGTCTGACGTGGATTTTTTTAGAAATAAAAACCTAAATATAGTTCCTCTCTCTTTAGTTCATCTCACGCTCTCTCCTTGGTGGTGAAGACTTCAGCTGCGAAGGAAAGGGAATATTCCATTGTCAATCAAAGGTTAGTGCGTTGATTTTGGTGAAATTAGGGTTTTGTATTCATACATATGAACATAAATTACAGAGATTGGTCCAACTCTTCTTTCTTCTTCTTCTCCCTCTTCTTCGCGATCTGGTACTGGTTTTTAGGGTTATTATTCCTTTTGTTTCGATTTGATCCAATTGACAGTTGTGGGTCTAATTTATGAAAGGGAAAGTAATGTCTGATGTTTGGGAAAGAGTTATTGAGTTCAAATGCAACAAGAACTATGAAGGATTGAAGAGGTATTAATTGTTGCTCTGAACACCCTGCTGTTCGTCTGACTTCATGGACTAGCAAAAATCCAGGGCGTAGGTTCTATCGGTGTCCCTTCAACCAGGTTACATATTTGAATTGTTGTGCTTGTTAAAGTGATAATTTGTTTTGGTTTTGTTGTTACAGTTTTGAATTTATTTTGCAGAGTGAAAGAGACTGTGGTTTCTTCGTTTGACATGATAAGAAGTTGATTGATCAAGACTACTACAAGAAAGTGATAAAAGAGTTGTATGAAGACAGGTTGACATTATTGCAAGAAGTTAATGGGATGAAGCAAGGAAGGAGTGATATGCTCAAAGCAAGCTCATCAAGAACAGTTGGGTATGGATGTTCAAGCTCATGTGGATATTCTTCATTGCAGGCTTCTGGTAGTAGTAGTGATAGGAAAGATAAGGAAGTTTGTAAATTGAGTACTTGTGTCATTGTAATTGTAGTGATGTGTGCTATAATATGCACATTTCTGATGTTGAATTCTGGAGTTGGCCTGAATCAATTGATGTAATTGTGGAGTTTATGAAATGGAAATGGTTACCTTTCGTCTAAAAGTTAGTTGTTTTGCATTGTGCAAGTGTTGTATGGACTGTCAAAGCTTATAGGAATGTAAATTTGGAAAAATAGAACCTGATCATACAATAAAGAACAATATAAGTGTTGTATGGCTTGCAAAACTTAACCAAATAACAGTACCTTTGAAAATGGTATACAGTTGCAGATTTCCTAAATGTCAAACACAACACTTCAAAATATCATAATCATTGTCAAAAACACCAATAACATTGACAAAATGGGATCCATAACAAGTGTATCTTCTGAACCCTTACAATTTGGCAAAATGAAACCAACAATATCCCATACATATCATAATAGTTTCCCAAGGCTGCCAGCATAAATTATCCAAAATACTCCAAAATCCTCAGTGTCAACTGAAAACTACTTAATACATATATATGAATAAACAGAACATCCAACAACTTCATGCTTCCAGACTTCATTCTTCAAACTTCATGTTCCTTCCTAATCTTTCTATTGCCCTTTCTTTGTCCAGTTCCACTCCAACTTGGGGCTGCAAGTACCTTTTGTGTGATAAGTCCAGGCTGCAACATTTTTTGATCAATTATGAGTAATTAAATTCATATGCTTACTTACATCTAATATAGCTAGTCCAGTGGTTGCATTCTGGTATAGTCCCATTCCATGTGTCATTTACAGTCTCACTGGAGCATATTTCCTTGCTTTCTTGTGTGAGTTGTTCTGACTGGTTCCTGGTTCATGATCGTGTGTAGGTGGTGGATGATTAGATGCATTAGAAGGCTGCTGAGGTAGTGGACTAGGTTTCCTTGTGGGCATGTCTTGTGTTGGAGGCTGTGGCATTGGCATGTCATCCAAACAGTCTTCAACATCCTATATTGTCTCATTCAAACATGAATCAGTGTGAAATGTGAATCAGTGTTAACTGACAAGTATATAATGGTGCTCAAACTTACCTGTTATATAGGATCTTCCTGTGGTGGATTGTCTATAACTGGATTGTCTTCATTAATGCCAGCAACTTCCTGTGTCAGACAAGAATTAGTGATTTCATGTTCATATTGTGTGAATCATATATTAAACATTATTACTACGAGTACAATGAAATTACCATACCTGTTCTCTCTGTCTAGCTTTCATTTGCCTTGCTTCCAGCTCTAGATAGTATGCTCTGTTTGGACAACCTTTTTTATATTATGGTGTAATGTTTTTCACCATCCACAAGACATTTGTCTAGTTAGCTTTTGAGTATTTTTTCCAAACTTTTCACTTTCTTCCAATCTCCTTTTTTTCTTCTTTCTGTCTGGTAGACTCCTAACCTCATGTGCCTGAAGTTCAGGTTTGTTGAAAAATGGCCAAAACTCCTCTCCTGTAATTGGCTCACACTGTAGTGAGTAACTTACCACATATGAAGTCTTACTATAAACCCATGTAAGAAATCTCCAGCATCTTTCCCCTCAAATTGGATGACACATACTACATGTGCACATGGGATGCTTGTTATATCCCATCTCCTACAAGTGCAAGCCATTGTATTCAATTTCACAACATGTTTCTTACCATCATTCCCCTGAACCTCATACCCTACATCAGACTTGAAAACCACATTCCACTCCAATGCAAGTTGCATACTTTTGTTCAATCTTTTCTTTATCCTAGGACCATACTGGAACTTCCATCTCTCACCAAACAGTTTCTTCTCCCTCATTCTTTTTGCTACATATATATAGCCTCAAGTATTCCATTAAACTAATAATGCACTTATTCCTAGCACCCAACAAAGTTGCATTGAAACTCTCACACATGTTATTGTCTACATTTTCACACTTAACTTCAGTGGGGAACATTGCCCTAGCCCAATGAACTGGGTCTAACACCAATAAATCCTCATAAGCTGAGGCACTCATACTTAAGGCCATATCATACATATATCTACTGAAACTTTCAAAGTATGTAGCCTTACTTGCTGCCCAGAATATTCTCTTCAACTCTTTGCCTCCATGTTTTTTCCTCCAGTTTGCATAGATATGACAACAACACATCCTCTGGTGAGCCCCAGGTACGATGTTGTGTATAACATTCATCAAACCCTACCATAACACACATACATAAACAATTACTTATAAATTAATAAAAAAAATATAAAAACATTAATTCAAGCTGGAACTCATAAGTTACATTCTGTTGGTCAAATATGATGACCCATCCTACTCTATCTTCCATTTGCAAGTCCTCAGTAAGAAATTTGAGGAACCATCTCCATGAATCAGTGTTTTCTACCTCCACAGTAACCCAAGCTATAAGGAACATTTGATTATTGGCATCAATCCTTATAACTATGAGTAGCTCTCCTTTCAAAATCCCCTTAAGAAAACACCCATCAACACCTATAAACCTTCTGCAGCCAGCTAAAAATCCATCCTTGCAAGCAGCCAAACACACATACATCCTCCTGAGGTGTAGGAGGGCTGTTATTTCATGTGTTTAGCTTTGCACAACCA
>JAYMSZ010001967.1:0-12978 GCA_036897665.1 Pelargonium citronellum
AACAAACATTTCACATGAACAGAATTGTAACAAAACAGAAAATTAAATTAGGTTAGAAACACTTTTTGAATCGTTTCAAAGAAGTTAGACTCTAGAAGAATATTGCCTCTCCACGGATGGAAATCTGACACTCCCTCTAGCAGGATAAGACGATTACCGAAAGATTGAAGAACATAGCTTCCTCCTCCGAACGAATGCTATATCAGTCTACCAAGTATCCTAGTTTCTATTTTGCACAGTGATATTGAAGATCGTAATTCAGAGTGATAAGTTCTGAATACGAGAGGGGTATTTAAAGTTGTATGGAGAGTGACCGAAAAAATCACATAAAAAGATTTTTATGCGTATAATCTGGTTGTGGGATCATGAATTGACCCAACTACCAGATTCACTCCAATTCAAATAGTATTGCTTATTTGACCAACCCATTTGACCAAGACTTAAAGTAAATGGGCTCATAATTTTTTTGTGCTTGGAAAACTTATATAATATTTAGCCCGATTAACTTGCTCAATTTAGGCTTAAACATTATATCTTTTTTCCAATGAATCTCTACCATCTAATTAGGTCAAATCTAAATCCAAATATCAATTTGTCAATTAAGAGCTAATTAATTACTTAATACACTTGAGTTAATATATAAATTAACCTCTTAGTATTAAGTAAAAACCTAACAATTTCAACTCCATGAACTATCAAATAAGCTTTTATACCCTTACAAGGATTTTAGTAGTATATTTTTGTATGATTAACATATGCAACCAACACAAAACAAAATGGACTTGTAGTACACCAAATAGATAGCTAGATAGACAGATAAGAAAGAAACAAAATGGACTTGAGGTTGAGGACTAACCAAGTGATCACAACATACAACAACATAACTGTTTTGTTTTTTGTTGAATGAATAACATTCTTCACACCAACTATTATTGAGAAGCAACAAAAAAGAAGAAGACAAACACATACATAGAGTACTAGAGTCTCATACATTTGCTAAATCAATGGTAATCAAAGATATATTTAGTTAATTTTCCTGCAGTTGGTACGGATCTGACCCGAGGTAGCTGTAAGAGGATCGAGATTACCCATCTTGACCATCGCATCGGCGAAATCTTTGAAAAAAGCCGGCATGTTGTTGGCATAGGTTGTGACCACAGAATCTGTGGAACCTCCGTTGTAGAGCTGTTGATCGGAGTGAAGAAGGCCCTTGTTTTTTACCAGATTCTTGAAATAAGCGTTGTCGAAGAGAACCGGAGTGGTGGCGTCCAAGGCGGAAAGGTTGGTGTCATTGGCCGGAGAAGTGGCCGGACAGTTGGATTTCAAGGAAGTGGACAAAGCAGAGTCGATGTTGCTCTCGTTGTAGATTCGGTCTCGGAATGTTAAGCATCTGGCTTGACCCATAGTGTGAGATCCTATACATATTCACAAAGATTTGGCATGTTATCAACAAATTTACGTATATGTGCAATATAGCGGACCCGTTGAAAATACAAGGAATAAGGTTAGGATTAGTTCTTGTACTATGTAAAACGTTTGGATTTAATCCTTGTACTATCAAGTGTTTGACTTTAGTCCAAAGTTAGATTTAATCCTTGTACTATCTAAAACTAAAATCAATCACTTTGCTCAACTGTAGACTAAAGTCAAACACTTGATAGTACAAGGACTAAATCCAAACGTTTTGAATAGTACAGGGACTAATTCTAACCTTAATCCAAAATACAAAAAATGATCATCTTCCTAATTTCTAGTGTTCTTTGAACTTATGGCTTGGATAGAGGTGGCAAAACGTCTGGTCAGGTAGGTTTAGGTTCGGTTTCATGAACCCTAACCCGACCCTTAATTATATGGTCTTCTAGTTGGTCGTTATTTTTTGCGAGTATACTCAATCCTAACCCATTCCTAAAATTTTACATGACGACCCGAAAACGAATTCGTCCGATTTTTTCGGGTTGATAAATACAGACCCAAATCCGCCAAAAAAAGGGGTTGTGTTTCAGGAACCTGGCGGGTTAGGTCCGTTTTGTCAGATGTCTGATAATGGACAATCACGACCGAACAAAACATCAACATCAATTCTACCATTAAAAGTCTGTTGTTTATCAAGCTGGGGTGGGCTCTTGTGTTCTATGGCCTACCCCTATCTCGGTCGACATTGTATATATGGAACCTTTGCTGTTATCATTACCTGAAAGAGCTACCATTTCTGTAGCGGTGAAGCCTTTACGAGAAAAGGCAGATATAAGGGAAGAAAGATCCGAGGCTGGAGATGGCAGCTCAATATTTGCACCACTAAAGTTAGCAGAAGTTGAATCTCTTCTACCCACCACAACTGCCCAGGATGGTCCGCCCAACTGCATCACAATTCACAACGTTAACAAAAACTATAAGAGGACAATTTAATCAGCTTAAATTCACATATATAGTTTCGTGATGTAAATCAATTACATACAGCAACAACAGAATCACGGGCAGCGACAGCCCGGATGTCCGAGCAGGACACGATCCCGGGGCAAATAGACTCGAGCTGAGACTTGATAGTATCAATGAGTTCGAAGCCCCGGATAGATTCAGAGTTAGGACCAGCTGTCTTCTCTCCTATAAAGCCCGAGGCGTCGTCCAACAGAACAGACGCATCACATCCCTGCAAGTTCAATTCAAGTATTCGATTACGTACATTTATTTGTGCACGTAGGTACGTACGTACTACGAAAGATATTGCATGGAAAATAATGAAGATCGATCGAGAGAACGTGCATTAACGAAGCAGTCGTGGAAGTGAAGGCGGAGCAGAGACGCCCCCATTCGATGCTCCTTCATCACTGCATTGATCACAGCACTTCTGATTGTGGACAAGCCTTTAGGGCATGTGGTGGTGTAGAAATTAGATGAAAGTTGTGCTTGTGCAACAGCTGCAAATAAGGCCACAAGTACAATCATAAAAACCTGTGATTGACCCATTTTTGTATATCTAATTGATTGATGATACTGTATATTTTATGTGCAAAGAGATATGGATATATATAGAAGACAATATTGGTTTGTCTTTAGTTTTCAAAGTTGAAACAAAAATGTTCAACTGCTACCAATTACTATGCACTTTCTGTCTCAGTCTCTATACTGAGTCAATGTTTGGGTAGTATTGCACTAACACACTAAACTAGTTCAATATTGTCAAAGCTAAGACATTTTTATCAAAATAAGGAATTTAATGGGTCTATTTGTGACTTGCAGTTAAATAATGCTACTTTTTTAAATAAGTAGAATTGGGCTTGTTTTGACGGTGGAATTTAGGGTGTGAACATTCTACTTGTGAGGAATCTCTTGCTGTTAGTGCTGGAAATGGAAAGAATTAATATTATGGATAATATTAATTTATTTCAAGGCAACTCTACGTATTTTGCTAATTCCCCCAACTTTAGAATGTTCAACTTACTAATTACTAAACCTGCGGATAATTTTATATTATTTTTTATTTTTTAAAAAAAAAGTTGAGCTATACAATAGGAGTAGCTCTCCCCTATTAACCCAAATATTCCACCTCATATCGTCGGAAAGGAGGCTCGAACTCGAGACCTCGAAGGAAATTCAAAGCGCTTAAACTGTTTGGCTCAACATGCCTTTGTCTAACACATGCATTAGTTCCTAACCAATCGAGGAAAGAAGAGCTAAAACTTGTAAATGATCATTAACTATATACTAATATGCCCTCCGTCCCAAATGAATATCCGCATACTCTAACTTTGTCCTCTAAAAAAGAGTGTTTACTCTCTTTCTGGTTTGTTAGTTATGTATGAAATACCAACAATGTTCTTAATACAAACAAGTTAGAACCCTCTCTTGTTCGACTCTTTTCACTTGGTCAAATCTTGAATTTCAATATGTTGTTGTTTTAGGTGATCTTCTCCAAGTATTGGGGTATTTGAAATTGAGTTCCGGATACGGATCACGTCGGAGTTCCAAGTTGAGTGTCAAGAACATGTCACATGCACAGATAATACACCGTTAAGCGGAAACTTTAGATGTGTGTCCAAAGAGACCACCTCCGACGTGAGAATCATGATCTCCGCACAAATGTATTTAAGAAACTATGAAGATTCAAAAATTTTTGAAGAACATTTAAAAACCTCGAAAAGAACATGGGGTAGAGTGATTCATTTTGATCTTCGAAGTGCGTTTTCTCGAGAGAGTGAAAAGTGAAGTCCTTTTGTCATTGGTGGAGGCCCCTATTTATAGGCCTCCAACTCACCTAACGACATGGCAGCATGCAATTCGTCGAGAATCTTGCAAGGCCCGCAGGTGTTTTTAGTCTTCTTTTTTTAAGTTTGCTTCTGTCATCCTCCGAGATCCCTTGCTCCGCGAGCGAAATGAGGGTTTGACCTCCCGTCTTGGGATCAGCCTATCTGTTCTACGTGAACCCTCCTAATTTAAAGGGAAAAGCGAAATCTTGATGTCTTTTGCCTGAGGTAAGGAGATGATGCTCGTGTACGAGTCTTTGCCAAGGAGTATGCATGTGTGCGGACGAGAGAGACCCATGCAGGGTTTGTCCAGTGATGAGGACAATATTCGTGAGGTGGAGTCATTCGTGGAGAAAAGACATGCACGCTAGAGAATGGATGTGTCTGAATTGTTAATGAGGCTCGTGCGAATTGTTCACAAGTTTGATGTGGACGCGAGCGTGGGACCAAGTGTAGATGCGGAAGTTGATTCATGGAGTGGATACAGGACACGGGATCAAAGCTATCCACTGAAGCTCCTTCCATGTGCGAAAGGAGAACGCTCGCGAAGGAGGAGGTATGTGTGCAAAGGAAGGGGCTTACGATAAGAGTTTGTTTGCAAAGATGGTTGTCCATGAATGCATATTTTCATGCAGAAGGAGAAGGATGTCGACCAAGATGGTTTTCTTAGGGACATGTCTACATTTGGAAGGAAAAGGTGTGTGGCCCGTGCCTGTGAGTGGTGCAAGAAAGCCGGCAATGAAGCTTGTCCTTGAGCGGAAGAGCAAGCTTGTAAAGATGGAATGCCCGCCTCCTAGGGAGTGGCGCAATGGTCAAGATACACATCTTCAAGTAGGAGGTCGTGGGTTCAAATCTCATTACGTCGAGTGGGGTGGGGTTTTGGGTTAAAAGGGGAGAGTTACCCCCTATTATGTAGCTCAATTTGAAAAAAAAAGAAAAAAAGATGGCATGCCCGTGCAAACTGGAGAGGACGTAAGGGGGGTAGTCCACATGCGGAATGGATAGAGGATGCAAGGTCAAGTTTGCGCGAGCTCTGCACTTTGTCTGCAAACATTGACTTGATGTCAGCACAGGCTAGCTTTCAGAGGATGTTTGCATAGTTTTGGGCCTTGCTCGGTGGATGTAGGTGCCAGTTTGCACAGAGGAGAATGGATGTCCGTGGATAGAGAATGAGGGACGGATTCGCGAAGTGATGCAGACAAGGCTTGCGGAGGCTTGCGGGTTCTTCCAAGTTATGTGAAAACTTTTGCATGGCTCTTTGCATACTTGGTCAAGCGTTACATGTTCATATTACCCGAAAGCCGTCCAAAATTGACCCATCCCTTGACTAGGTTGATCAGGCTTTTGACCGAAGTTGACCCAATGTTTTACTCGGGCTTGTTGACGTTGCCAATAACTCAGTTTGACATTTCACGTGTCATCTCTTCATCAAATTTTTTACTTATAATTTATTGGGTATAATCAGTTTCCCTCCTCTCCGAGCAATGTTGATGTATCGAGACCGCATAAGAGTATACTTTCAAACTTTGACCGTTAGTAAGTTGCTCGGGTCAATAGGCTTCATATAACTTCTTGTTTCCTCTTTTAGGAGATCTTTCCAAGTTTCGTTTCCTTAAATGCACTTTCCTTATTCTTCATCTTCCACCTGCATATATATTTTGACTCCAATGGTATTGTTTTCCACACTTTCGCAAACTTGGAGCATCTTGGAAGACTCTGATTTCTATCCTGTGGTTTTGGGATGGTGCCATTCACGGCTTCCCCTAGCTATCTTCCTCCATCGTTCACATTTAGATCGGTAATCAATTTTATTTGTCTTTCGGAGGGGAAAGAGATGACAACGAAGAGGATAGTAAGAAAAACTAACAGTGTGCATTGCGTTTGCATGGATAGTACATATTGTTGATCTAATTCTATTGTGATCAACATACATATTTGGTTGCTAGTCAATCCTTGTGCTGATACTTGTAATAAATATGAAAATAATGAATTATCAAGAAGCTTATATAGCTCATTCTAGGGACAAGAAACATATAAGGGTTGATTAATCTGTTTCAAAAATGCTCTCCCAGCAACAAAAATACTCAACAATACTAACAATACTTCACCCTGCAATTTTAGGTCAAATGTAAAAAAGCCTCCTTACCCTATTCAATTCGATTCCATTAAAATACAAACTTCTCCTCCTCGACTTCAGCATCTTCTAGTACAAGATCCCCCATCTCCTGGAGAGCAGCTGCCGTTGAGTCACTTATCCCAAGCAGATATTGCAAGCGGGACACTTTTTCGGGTGCTTGGTCACTCTTGAGGTATATGGCAAATACTTCAGCAAGCTCCTCCGGCAAATCCCACGAGAACGGCTTGCAGGGAACAGCTTTGTCACAAGCCAGCAAGTTATTGAGGGATGAAACCTACAAGGCAGAAACAAGAATGCAATCATATTTACCAAACCGACGTAACATTTTAAAAAATCAAAATTATCAAGCCCTTGAAATCACATACCACGCCTTTCTTGTTTCTCTGCCTAAGTAGTGCCACAGCCTGAATTAATGAATTTGAAGCTCTGGTTTTCGCAAGATCGTGAACAACCTTACTTGCCTTCTCAGCATTTATGTTTAGATCTGATGGGATTTTCTTGTAAACTTCCTCCTCGTCAAATTCTCCAGTACCTGACGAGAAGAACTCATCCACTGTTTTCTTGAAGACGCTCTCTCGCAATCTCTCAGATATCAGGTTGTCTAACTGGACACCTGTTTCCTTCAGATCCCTAATCTGCTTAATACTGAACTTCCCCTTACCAATAGCAGTTTCAATCGTAGATGCCATATTTGTAGTCGTTATGCTCTTTATAACCTTTTGAGCAACCTCTGGAGGCAGGCCAACTTCCTCCTGTTTTTCCTTGAGCAGCTCAAGCTTGGCTTTTGTCAATTGTCCATCAGCTAGAATGACCTCAGCTTTTTTCCTAAAGGTCTGTTCTGCCATGCTCATATGGACCCCCACAATCTCCTTAGGTGTCATACCTAGGATAATGCCAAACTCATTTAGCGAAAGAAATTTCGTATCATCCTTTTTCTTACGCACCTTAATACCAAATGGAAGTGTATCCATATCTCCAGATAGACAGTGGAGCAAGTATGACTTGTAAAGGTTAGTCCTTTCTCTTTCTGAGAGGTCATCTTTGAGAGTTATCTCAGTCTGGCCAAGCTTGTCCATGTTCGTCCCAAGTTCCAAGGCTTTGGTTTTCTTAAGTGATTCAAGAGAGTTCCCGTCTTCCTCTTCTTTTTCTTCTTCCTCTTCTTTTTCTTCTTCCTCTACAGATTGTTTTTCTTCCTCCTTAGCTGGTTCTGGCGTATGTAATGGTTCCCCACCTATGTCTGCTATTAAATTGGTCACAACCAGTTTGTTGAACGCTATCATCTTCTCAAGTTCTTTCACAGCATCGCTACTGTCCGTAAATGAACGCGATCGTTTTATGAAGGTCAAGAACATCTTTCGGACCTGCATAGATCACAAGAGAACATTGGAGAAAATAAGAACATGATAAAAGAGCCACTTTGTTAATGGAATTCATTAAATCAGCATACTCACCGCCTTGCTAGCAATAGACATAGCAACTTCCCTTGTTAATCGTAAGCCTTGTACAGCCTTCCTCACAGATTTCCTTCGTTCCATATCATAACCAGGAATACCTGAAGCAAGTGCCTCTCCTACAATCTGGACAACCACACAAATTGGAACAATGTTTTCACTATAGTGAATACAAATTAATATAAGATTGTTATAATTGTGAATCCAAGTAGCAGCAAATCTTCACTCTCTAATTAAACAGCTATAATCAACACAAGCTAGTTCGAAATTATCAATTTTTGGGGCTCTTTACTATCATCTTCCAACAACTGACAGAAGGGGTTCCCGTATGTACAGCAATCACTCATCCTCTGAGGTAACTTGAAAATACCCATCTCAAATGGACATTGTCATAAGTTTAACATTTTGTGGAAGTACTTGTATCTAAAATGAAGACCATGTTGGTGCACTTGGGTATGTGTTTACAGATTTGCTTCAATATCATACGATTTCTCGAACAAAAACAAACCAATAAAAAGGGAAGGATTATAAATAAAACTATGTTGTATGATAATCAGGGATTTAAAATGCATATAACTAGAATTACCTTTTCAAACAAACTCCCACAGATTTCTGAGTGCGCCGTTTCAACAACCTGCTGAGGAATGCATAGCATAACTCGTACCCGCAGCAAAGCAGCAACATCCTCCTCATTCAGATCCCCATCAGCTAAGCATTGCTGAAGCTTTTGTCGATAAATTTCTACAAGACATATATCAACATATCAGACACTTCAAACATAAGGATATTCCAGTTAGCCAAGCCATCAGTATCAACAAATAACTGGTCAGATAAGCATTCCTTTTTAACATATGAACAGCAACACGATACATATCCCAACGAATCATAACAATTCTGTGCCATATAGTATTGCTGGTCGTATAACTACCCTAAAGAACTTTCCCTCCAACTTTAGAGACATTCTTTTATCACAAAGATCTCTCAAAGCCCTTATACACTTCAACCACCCAGCACTAATTCTATTTCTAACATCCTCTTCAATAACTGTCTTTTTAAATTATAGATCCAAGATACCTAAAATTGTCACTTTTAATAAATAAAAAAAACTTTAAATATTTAGCTCTTGTAAATAATAGCATCCAAGAAGCACAGGAAAAAAAAAACATGAATGATAATGAAATGAACAATCATAGTTTTGAAAGAATAAGATTGAAAGTTGGTGTCTACTAATTTATGCAACAAATACATATATATATATTCAAAGCAGAATGGCAGAGACAAACCAGAGTATCAAACCACAGATTACCTTCATGGATTGCACTTGCCTTCTCTGGATCAAAGTGCAACTGCTCACAGAGGTTCTGGAGGAAGGCTGCTTTACTATCAGCTGATTCCAGATCACCACCAGAAAAGGCCTGTGCAAGACGATTGCGATATACCTTTGCGGTAACATCGCTTATTATGGACTCAGCCTCTCGCTTACCTAAACCAAATATATTCCTCAACTGACTCAATGCTGCAAGCTACACAAAAAAAAAAGGAATATATAAATATGAGGTTATCATGTAAATGAAATTAATGTACGGAAAACATTTACAAGGATAAAATTGCCTCCTCGAGGACACAACATAGTTAAGTGATTTGCAAAGCTAGGAAGAAAAAAGTAAAGAGTAAGTGATTTGGCACGAAGTTGAAACAAATAAACAGCTGAATGACCGGTTACAGGCTCATTTCTCCACATACACAGTCAGAACAAACAAGAGGAAAAAATTTCTTCTAATCCAATTTCTCTTCTTGATATAAGTGGTCAATTGAATGGATAAAATAAAAGCAATCCTAAGCACCCACTTAAGGTCTTATTTCATCAGTTGATTTTCATTGACAAATAAAGAGCACTAAATTTATTCAGACAGTCACAACCCTACACTTCCTTGATTCTGTATGATTCGGGATCTACAACACCTTTCATAAAGAACAATTTTGGCTCACATTAGGACAAAAAAATTACTAGATTTGTACAATAAGTTATCATTCGGAAAGAACTTCCCCAACAGTGTTTGTACATAAAAGACACGTGGCCGGAGCTGGAACCAGTAGAATATCAGCAGTGTTGGTTTACCTTACTTTCTTCCATTCGGCCACTAGATAAGGAATCAGTTACATATACTCTGTAGAGAAGCTTCAAGTCTTCCATCTTTCTGTCACCATTGTCATATTCACCACCTAAGCCAAATATAATAATCAATACCAGCTAGGTTATTTGAAACCTCTGATGCGATAACAAAAAAAGAGAGCAAATGATTAGCTTGTAATCCTACCTAGTAAGGAAACAGGGCCAACCCCTCGAGCAAAGCGAACTGCATCTGGATGGTCCTTTAATGTACTCAGCAAGTTACTTAATGCAAGTATCTTATTAAGCTCTTCCACAACTTGAGATGCTCCCTTCCTGGAAAAACCCTTTGTTGGTTAGATTGTGAAAAGGCTACAGATGTAAGATTATCATTGACATTTGAAAAGGACATTTTTATGAAAACAAGAAAAAGAAACAGATGTTGCTCAAATTTAGAATGTCAACGAGTGCACATAGATGAAAGAGTAACAAATAAACATAATCATGAGCGGCAGCCCAGCCCAGTAGTAAAGAACGTACGTTCCTCTCGTCCTAGACTTCAGTATATTGAGTGCGGCTGAAATGTTTTCCTCAACAAATTTTCTCGTATGCTCTCTAAACAAATCCTCAGCGAGCTGCAAGAAAAATGAAACAGACAATGACACATTAAAAAAAAGGAAAACAATGACACAAAAGCTGCAAACAATATCTCAGAAAGAACAAATGTATAAAATACCTCATCAGAAAGACGATACAAAAGTTGTGCCTCTCTAAGGCCGACAAGTTGTTCCGCATTAATATCTACAGTAATTTTAAATAGTCAGCGTTTAAGAAACCAAAATTGCTATTGCATAACAAAGAGAAAGTAAACAGCGATATCATACAAGCTTAGCTGAGAAAAAATGATGTCAGCGAAATGTTTCCTGTTCATGTCTAAGAAATAAAACCCCTAGATATGACAAATTAACCCAAACATCCAGAGATAGTGAAGTTAAAGTAAGCCACAATGTTTCCTGTACAGTTTTACTTCAAAAAGGGTCTCACGAGTACAACATAATCAAACAAAACATTCATTGTAACATCGTAGTAATAGCATCACAAGTACTTTCAATGTTTACAACCATGCTGGAAAAGGCATTAAAAAATCACACATGTACCTCTGCCAACTGATTTCAACTTGGAACTGTATAATCGTTGGGCGTTATCACGAATAGCAACTTCAACCTGGCAGGAGATATTTTCACCCATATTAAAAAAAGATCAAGACACAAAATAAAAGAATTGAAGACAAGGATATTTGTGGTGTATTGATATAGAAACGGGAATATATAGGTGATTCTTGAAGTCAATAACAGTATATTACATAAGCTGTGCCAAAAAGAGTGCAGACATGACCTAATACAAGGTATTTGCATCCTCAAGAGTCTGATTAAATGCAAGAATCTGATTAAATGAAAGGATGATTAGATACCTGGGCATCTGAAACCTTGAAAACACGCTTCCAAGGTAAAAGAAACGTTGATGCTTCTCCAAAGACTAGTGTCGATACATATATCAGCTTCTGAAATGCCTGCACTGGAAACTCACTAATAATGATCAAGCTCCATATCTCTATTAGATACTGAAACATAGCTCTCTAGAAAAATGCAGATAAGAAAACTGATGCAATCACAAGTAACCTACCCGACGCTGCTCTTGGTCACCATTGCGGTCCCCAGTTTCAAGCCTTTGCCTGAAAATCCGTCTACCAATCTGTAAGGTAACAAAAAAGACTGAAGTTGAGAAATGAATAAATCATTTGACTTTGATGCAAACAGCTAGGTAACTTGAAGAAAGAATACCTCCATATGCATGGCGGCAGCATCTGGGTCGTCGATGCCAAGAGCATTTTTAAATTTGATAATAGTATCAACTTCAGTGCCTTTGAGATCTTCACTTGGTGGAGGGAGGACAGAAGACACAAACCTGTATGGAGGAAAAAAGGGGAAAATGTTAGCCGGCGAAATTATAAGCTAAGATTGAAGCATATGTCTGGCAAATGAAAATAAATGTACCACAAAACAGTTTCATATACTAACTAATCAATCTGAACTCACCGGCAGTATATATCACAAAGCTCTGCATTAAACGTTTCATCTTCCTTGCTCACACCATATCTGAAGATAAGGTTACAAATTAACGAAGAAAAAACAAGCAGTGAGCTTAATTATAATCATTGAATTCAAAATCACAAAAATGAAATTCATGTTGCTAACACTAAACAGGATTAGGGATTAGGTTACGGAATTATCAAGTAATAAATTAATTAAGGTTACTTTTTGGCAATGGCTTCAATATCGTCCTTGTTGAGGGCGGTAGGGTCGTCACAGCCAGCCACATAGTTGTGCAAATTGGCGGCGGCAACCTCGGGAACACAAGCGTTGAAGGCGTAGGCAGCAGCCCCTCCGGCGACGCCGAGGACAGCAGCCCCGCCTAAGGCAGCGTTTTTGGAGCCGCCAAGGCGAGAGCCCAAGGTGTAGCCGGCAGAGATCGCGCCGGCGATGAGGAGGGCGGAGCTGACAAGGCGGAGAGGAGGAGAGAGATTGTTGACGAGAGGTTGGACGCCGGTGAGTTCCCGTTTAGGGCCGAAGACATCGGGGTGCTGGTCGGGAGAGGTGGAGGAGTTGCGTGGAAAGGAGACCTTGTAGCGGCGGCGCGTGGCGAGGGTGGATTTGGTGAGAGGGATGGGAGTGAGAAAAGGAGAGTGAAGATGGTGGGAACAAGAAGAAGAAGGTATAGAAGAGGGGTACATGTCTCCGTCTTCTTCTTCTGCAACTACTACAGATTGTGCGTCCAATTCTTGTTCTACTTGTTCAGTGGTGTTAGGGTTTGGTGGATGGATGAGGGGCTATAGGGTTTAACGAAATGGTTCAGAGAGTGGGAGGAAGAGGATAACAGTTGCAACTTGTTACTTGGAAGGGTAGGTGGATCCTCCTACTAGTAGATAAATTTCTTTTCTTTTTTCTTTTTTCTTTTCATCAAAATGTTTGGATTGGAGGA
>JAYMSZ010001968.1:0-12977 GCA_036897665.1 Pelargonium citronellum
CAATGGGAAGCTAGTGGGTAGTGTAGCTTTAGCTGCTGGGTTAACTTATCTTTCTTTGACTGGTCAGATTGGCTTGGTTTTTGATGGTGTTGTTTGGTTTTTTAGCAATATCATTTGGATTACGGTATGTTCATTGTTCTCTTTCTTCTCTACAATTTATTTGGATCCTGATTTTCCTGTATCCTGGATTCAGGGTTTAGGGTTTAGGTTAGTTTTGATCTACTGTGTTGTAGATACTGTGCTAGTAATGTTTTACCTTAATTATGATAGGTTGAAATTTGTTCTTTTGTCTCAAATGTTTTGTTCAATTGAAATGGCCCAACCCTGTTTTCTATTTTTTGAATTGGACACTGTATTAATTGGGCATGTTTACCATTTCTAAACGAATATTAAAACTGAAGTATCTTCTTAGTTACATAATGCATTCAATTGTCATTTATCAACAGTATTCTTTGTTGCAACTCTTAAGAACGGATCCAAATATTGATATGTACAGCCGATCTGTCAATTTCATTGCATTAGACCTATGCATGAGCTGCTCCTCGTACACACCCATCTTTGTTTTACGATAAAATTGACAGCAGCCATTCGTGTTGGTTGCCTCAATCAATTATATGTCCTTGACGTTCACATATGCTAGTGGATATGATTGGTTTCATTTTTGCATTCAGATAGTTACTCTTGTGGTACTTATCGGGGGTTGGCAAATTTTTGTCTGGTGGAACACACGAGATTTGGTTGGAGGCTTAGTAAGTTTCCTTTGTTCTTTATTTTTATTTACCTTCTCTTATAAAAACATATATTCTTGCTTTTTATAAATGTTGTTTTATTACTAACCTTTTCATGTTGCTTTGTTCCTTCATTTGACAAGTTCAACATGGTTTTCTAGAATCCTAATTAAAAGAATACACGACTCATTATTTATTGAACAGTGAGTGCTCATATAGTTGTGTTGATTTAATCTTTCAGAACTACTATTTTCATTCACATGAAAACACACAAACTTTTCTTATTTTTTTTATCACATATAGGAATATTTCACTTTTTTATGATTGTAGCTAGGAACTCTTGATATATCTATTGAAACAGAAAACTTCTAGTGTTTTGTTAAGGATTCATTGAGAGGGCCCTTGTTATAAATTACCAATTAATATCTGAATTTTTTCTTCATGGTTCCTTGAGTTTGGGGGAAGAATCTTTAAAAACATGTAAGTGTTAAGAATTCAGAGGAGAAAGACTTGAAAATTTTATTTTTGTTTGCATAAAATCTTTATTGTGACTACAGTTTCTCAAATTTCTTGCTTCCTCCTGGGAATTCATGTGGGCTTATATATAATACTGTAGGGATCCTAGATAGCGGAACGTTTTGGTACGTGTAGCGAAAACAGGAATGCAGAACTTTGGGGTTAGGCTTCTTTGGAATGAAAAACATTTGTGTGTTGTGGAAGATTTTTTAAAATATATATGATAATATCACTTTAAAAATATAAACTAACCAAAGCATATTCAATAATTTTTAGGTCTATATATATGCACTAGTTTTAGTACATGTGGACTATTATTTACTATTAATTTCTGTTTTTTCCAATTATAATAAAAAAGTTTATTATTTGTTGATGGAACCGAACCATGTAGCAATGGGAACACCAAATTTTGTGCTTTGGATTGCTATTGTTCCACGATTTGGAACTTCTGTTCCGTATCGTGAATCACGGCTTCAATAGCAACTCACTTTTTGTAACATGAAATAGCAGAATTGGGAAAGAAGTTTAATTTGGGTAATATGTTGATCATGCTTCACCATCGAGTCTCTTGTAACTAGTTTTCCTTTGCACTTTCTGATTTATGTGCAGTGCCCTACTTGTGGAAAAGAGTTTGTGATTTTCGAGTAAGAGCAATTAAAACTCATGATGGTCTAAGCTAATTTATATTCTATCTCTATGGTTTGTGCTATAAGCTATCTAACTTGGATGGTAACATGATTTCTTGAAGAAACTCGTGGAAAGGTATACAGAAGCGATGCCCTATCTGCGCCGAACCTTTTGAAGGTAAAAGCTATGCCTACCCTTTTTTGAATAAAAAGGATCTGTGAGCATATGATTCAGGGTGCAGCTTGAATTCAGAATTGAAAGTATGCTACTGCATTGCAGTGATCAATAGTTCATGATAGTAACTATATTCTAGACATTTAGCAAGTATTTTTTATATTATCAAATCAGCCATTTCTTTTTCATTTTAGAATCCTGGTGGAAGTTATTATGATTGACATGTCCTTTGTGTTTCATTTCGTTTTGCTTGACTGCAGTGGTGGATAAAAAGTTTGTGCTTAAACCTGTGGAATTCTCAAATCAACCTCCATCCGAGGAAATACTTAATAACCTCCCTCCTTTAAAGAAAGGTTTGCCTGCATTTGTTTTCATTATATTAAATGTCACATCCAGCATTTAATGCTTGCATTTAAGCTTTAACAATGTTATCATGAGAAGTTTTGCCAATGTTTATAATGTCTCTGCAATCTGTGTACATCTATTTACACATGTTTTTGTGCTACTGTCTCTGCTTGTATAATGAGAATTCTATTCAATTACCAAAAGTCATTAAACAGCGATCAGATCAAATGTTTACTGCTAATAATGATGCTGCCAAGTTAAGTTAGAATTTATGCACTCTACACTGGCCTACTCAACTAAAAGATTAAGCTGATAGTTGAAGTCCTTACTTTAATTTTAGAGCAAATCGCAGATAACTCATATGGGGTTACCACTAAAAGCAAATAACTCCCTTATACTTTCATCTTTGGCATAAAACCCCCTGAACTTGCCAATAGTCAGTACCGTCAGTTAAATCTAATTGAAACACACTCTCTCTCATCACATGCCTTGCATATGTCTCCAAATATTTTCAAAAAACCATTTTTGCCCTTGTTAGTGTTGTTCTTCATTGTTTAAAGTTTCCAGCAACCGGAAACTTCATAATTTGCCAAGCAAACTAGTCGTATAATGACCTGGTTAACAAATGTTTTTTTTTTTTTTTTTAATTTTTAAACATTGTAAGTAGCTATAGTGTGCAACAATATCTTCCCTTTGCGATGGAAGTGAGTGGTAGAAACAACCTCCAATTACTTTTCAAAGGCAAATTTGCTTCTTTGTTATCCCTTGTGTTTTCATGAAATAGGCAAGGGGGTGAGAATATACCCAATAGTTAAACTTATTATTGGTGTGAATCTGTGTATGAATCCTTGATTTGTTAACCTGTTTTGCACAGGAGGGATATCTACTGGCGGATTTGTTGATATTGAGGCTGAAATAATAGATGCAGAGTAGGGCTACGGTACGAGGACAATTCTATATGCACTTACAGACTTGTAATTGCACTTAAACTATGTAGTGTGTACTATCATAATGCATCTTTACGGAAGAAAAGTAAATGGCAGTTTCAGCCTATTTCTTTCCTCTGTATAAATATAAAGAAATTTTCTCCAGCTCTCTAACACCATTCTTTTTCCCAATATTTGTTGTAGATACTTCCCTTATGAAAATAGTCACCGACACAGGTATAAAACCGTCATACTGAACCAGAGATTGTCAGAAACGGCAACACTGAGATCATGTGGAATGAGCTGCAACTGCAAGTAGATTTGTTTAGCTAGAGAGGAGGGATACAGAACCAAGTGACATTGAATCTGTATATTAAGTTTTGCCAGTGATGTTGTGCCATAGTGTAGCCTATTTATCATCTTTTGATGCAGATTTGACAGTGTTGTTGAGTCCTATTCTGAATTCTCTGCATGGAGTGTGATCTTTTGATGCAGAATGTTCATTGTAATGTTCAAACATTAGTTCTGCAATTTTCTGATTGTAGTAGGTTACATATGAAATAAGAAAAATGTGGTACTCATCAAACACAACAAAGCAAAAACAAAAAATAATTTCCAACCTGGCCATTAACGTGACACGTGGCATTCTCTCACAGAATTAATAATTGGGAACTGGCAAATACCTGCAGCCATGTCATCCCCACCAAAAAAAAAAACACATCCTTTTAGCGCAAAAAAAGAAGATAAAAATATCAAATTGGCAATATCTCTGTTCTCAGAAGAACTCTTTGCTATGTCCACAACACTTGTGCACATCTCTATCAATTTCTCAACTTCCGGCGTCCCTCGGGATGGATTTCGCAAGAAACCCAGAAGCTGTTGCTCTCTGAGGAGAACAAAGATTGTGTCTTTACATCAAAACAGGTTCAATTCGAACTGGGTTTTTCAGGGTGTGGCAAGAGGACGAAGAGATGGGATTTGGGTGGAAGATGAGAGGCTGAGGATGAAGAAAAGGGAGGTTCTGGTGAAGGGATTTGGTTTTAATGGCGGCGGTGGTGGTGGAAGAGACAGTGGTATGAATGGGAGGCTTTTGGGTAATATTGCTTTGGCTGTTGGGCTGACTTATCTTTCATTGACTGGGCAGATTGGCTTGCTTTTTGATGCTATTGGTTGGGTTGTGGACACTGTCGTTTCCATTACGGTATGTTTTGTTTTTTTTTTGTTTTTTTGTTTTTTTGTTTCTTTTCCTCTGTACGAGTTCCCTAGAGGTTGGCTTGCATTTTGGTGCTTAAGTTAGAGTTTGATTAACCCTATTTTGTATTTATTGAATTGGGCACTGTATTCATCTATCATGTTTACCATTTCTGAAATGGTGGCCATTGACACACTTGATATTGTAAACTTGAAATAATGGCATTTTGTGCCATTGCAGCTCTAGTTTTAGGATCTATACCTTCAAAACATATCTGAAATTTGAAGTATCTTCTTAGTTTGATAAAGCAATTTGATGAAGCATACAAATTTTAGCCCTAATTTGACTAGTGAAGGATTGACATATTCGGGAGGCATGCTACCCTTAGTATTGTCAAAGTTGAATAGTTAAAGACCTGCAAAACAATCCATTCGGAAACCCTGAAATGAACCAAACTTGGCAAACGACTAAGGATATTAAGGCACACTGTACGTGTGACACTCTCGGGTAATGAGCATATGGGAAACTCTGTCTGACACTCTCGCTCGGTTACTGAGTTCGTCTACTGAGCAGGGACACATTGTGCCTCCTTGCAACCAAGTTCTTTTCACCTTTCCCAACTCTCCTCGCCCTAAGTCTCACTCATTGATCATGAAAACACCGGGACATGAAGGCATTCATTTATCTCATCATCTAGCTCCTAGACAATCCTTCTTGGTAGCTCCCTTGTTACCCTCCTTGGTTTCTCCCTTGGAGTCCCCTTTAAATGTTTACCCTTGGAAGTCCCATTTGATGCTTCCCCTTGGGCACTCCCCTTTAATAACTCTCTTGAGATCTCTTCTAGTTTGTTCCTTGGGGGCCTCCCCTGAAACTATCACTAATAATCTCAACTTGGGACCTTCACTTGGAACCCTGCAACGTCACTCTCCTCTCCTCTTGCTTCTCCGAGGATCTTTTGAGGAGAGCTTCTCCTTCAGGCTCCGAACTGTGCCCTGTGGTTGGCCCTCCTTTGGCTCTTGGCTCTCACACTATGCATTGGTGCCAAGTGTGAGAATTAAGTTAGTAGGGGCTCCAAGACTTCCTAAAGATAACCAAAGGACCCCTCAGTCTGGTCTGCCATGAGAAGCTCCTCTAAAGGAGTTCTTGGAATTTAAAGAGGCCATCATTAATGAGATTATTTATCATGTTGACATCACTCTTGGCCAATTGGAGTGCACCGCCACCTTATCACCCACTGTGATTATAAATAGCCCGTCTTAGATGGAGGAAGTGTTGGTATTTTAAAACCTCCACTTACATTTCTTGCAGTATTGCGATTTTACTTTGTAGAGATTCATACCCTCGCAACATATGTGAATTCTAGGTACACGTACTAGTTTTCACTTAACATGTATGACTTGTATGTTCATTCATTTCAAGACTTGGGTTTGAAGAATTTTGAGCTCTAGGTCCAATTCCGTGGACAAGTTTTTGCTAAGGCTGCCTAGGTAAAAAAAACCACATCACAATTAACTGTACCCTTGGCCATTTATCAACAATATTCTTTATTGCAAACCAGAAGAATGGTTCAAAATATCTGAGATGATTTAGCTGATCTGCCAATATCATGGCATTACTTTGAGTTTGCATGAGTCACTGCTCTTACTCGCCCATCGTTGTTTTAGGAAATAATTGATATCAGTCATTCATGTTGGTAGTCTCAATCGTTTATACCATCCTTGACATGAACATATATTATTGGATATGATTGGTTGCATTTTTGCACTCAGCTCTTTGCTGTTCTGCTCCCTATCCTGGGTTTAGCAGCTTTTCTCTGGTGGGCAGGACGAGACCGTCTTCAAGGCACAGTGAGTTTCCTTTGTTCTTTAATCATTATTTTCTCTTTCAACAGCACCTAAATGAGCTCTGAAACATCATGTATAAAATTGTCGCTTTATTACTTCAATTTTTCATGTTGTATTGCCTCTTCATTTGACAAGTTCAACATGTTGCATTGTCTCTTCATTCGCATGATGAACATGAAGAAGTATGTTGATCATGCTTCACTATCTTGTGCCTCTAGTAACTTGTTTTCTTTGTACTTTCTGAATTATGAGCAGTGCCCGAACTGTGGAAACAATTTTCAGATTCTCAAGTAAGAGCAATTGAAACTTGTAATGATCCCATGCTAATTTATGTTGTCCCTATGGTTTGCGCTATAAGTTATCTGATTTGGATGGTAATATGATTTCTTGAAGATCTACAGTGAACAATGAAGTCCAGCTATGCCCTTTCTGCACCCAACCCTTTTCAGGTAAAAGCTAGTCTACCATTTTTTAGAATTCTGGTGGAAGCTATTATGATTGACACGTCCTTTATGTTTCATGACATTTTGCTCGAATCCAGTGGAGGACGATAAGTTTGTGAGCGAACCTGTGATGTTTTCAAATCAACCTCGATTCGGACAAATGTTCAATGATTTCTCTCCTCCTCCCAAGAGAGGTTTGCTTGTGCTTCTTTTAACCTTTACTATCTACTCTCTTCTTTTATAAACAAGTGTCAGCTTGCTTTTTTTGGTCAGTCATGCATGTATTAAAACAATATCCTAAATGATGATAATTGAAACCCTTTGTTTTGATTATAACAAGAGAAGAAAGTCCAGTCCTAACTAACTTAAACGTAATTTTTAGAGAAATAGAAAAAATGGACACTCATATCGGAACAGAGGAAGAGTAATATTGTGTGCAATGAAACAACTTCCAAAGACTTTTCAAACACAAATTTTTTGCTCTTTTTCACTTCTCCTTTTGTGTTTTCATGAGATATAGGCAAGGAGATGAGTACATTACCCAATAGATGATAGATGAAAAAAAAAGAAAAAAGATGATAGATGAATCCAAATACTTCTCTTTAGTTCTATCTTATTATTGGTATAATGCTATAGTAGAATCCTCGATACATTACCATGTTTTGCACAGGAAATACATCTTCTGCCGGAATTGTTGATATTGAGGCAGAAGTAAAAGATGCAGACTGATGGTCCCGGCACCAGGGCAATCTGTATGTAGTTAAACATCATTGATTGCACTTAAACAAACTATTTTGAATAAAATGCACGTTTACATGAGCAAAGTAAATGACATTTTCAGTTGATATCTCCTCTGAGCTCTTCAACACAATTTCTTTTCGCATAACGTGTTGTAGATACTTTCCTTGTGTTGTAGATACTTTCCTTATGATATTCATCTTCGAAGAATAGAGCCCCTGACCCAGGTATATATACGCTTCTCCGGAGATTCCATCCCGAGGAATGAGCTGCAGGTAGTACTATACGGTGACATGAAATTTGTATATTAAGTTTTGATAGTGATGCTGTGCTCTATTCTTTACAGTTAGTTTATTATCTTTTGATGCAGATTTGACAGTAATGTTGAGTCCTATTCTGTGTAGAGTATCAGAATCTTTTGTTGCATGTTCATTGTTTTGCTTATACTAAATAAAAAGCAGGGTATAGAAGGGTATGCTGCCAAATCAGTCTAGTGAGCTGAAATTTGGCAAGTTTTCTTTAAAAGCTTATGTTTGAAATTGCTGTGCACTTCCTTTTAATGAGATTCATTGTTTTTTCACCAATTGATTAAGTTTCAGGCTATAGTTTTTGGGGTGAAACTTGTTTCTCCTTTATTACTATAATAATTTTACACTTGACTTAAAATTTATATAGGTAATTAACATAATTCATAATCTTGCATGTGACAAACTACGTTAAAAAAATACAAATAAATTGACAGATATCAGAATTCCCAAGTTAAATTTTATTTGTACTCAACACAAAAGCTAGCAACATAATTGTTCCTACTAGTAGTAATAAGAATGTATTATAGAATGTTCTCGTGAGTCGTAAGGCCTTGTTCGGATACACATATTCAGGTTATACCTACATCATTGAAGAGCATTAATCAATATTATTTATTATAAACAAGCGTATCAATCAAGACTCGAACCTGAAATCTCTGGAGGAGCATTAATCATTATTAGATTGCAAGTATAAGAGCATGTCACATAACGAAAACCACTCATAAAGCGTTTAGGAGAGACGTATTCTTTCGGAATATGATATCCTCTCCCATTTCTCAGTGGTTTCCTTTGTGATGAAAGGCATTGGTCAACGTACTGCAATGAAAAGAGTTGAGCTTGTTGCTAAATTTGAAAATACCACAGCTCTGAATTTTGAAGACACTAGTATTAGTGAACAAACACTAATTCAATTATATAGAAATTGGAACTACTTTAAGGTCTAGATTTATTAGTTTAAGTTAATGAATTTTGGATTGCGGTACATCTAAGTAAGTAAACCAGTGATTTTTGAAAAAAATTGAAATGTTTCTTCTGACAAACTTTTCTAGTTACCATATTACATATTCCATGTTGCTTAAAATCTAAGCATTGCATGGAATGTCATTATCTACACCTTTGGCACATGCAAGGTATTAAGGCATGAATCTTTAGTATTTTGATAAGACATGTATTTGAAGTTTAAATTCTTGTAACACATGTAGGAGGTGTCAAGCATGCAATCTAATATAGATATTATAGCATTTGTCGTTTGGAAAGTTGGGTTTTGGTTTCAACTTAGTATAAATAGGATCTCAGTTTTATCCTATATCAAAACCAACTTTCTAAATTGATGACACCTACTAGTAATCGGGCTATTATAAATTGCATGTTTAACACTTCCTACATGTATAGACAATATTTTAAAATTCAAACCGACCACATGCATGTTAAGTTCATGCCTTCCATACTTGGCACCACATTCTAAACTTTATTTAAAGCCACCTCATGAAGGTAACTGGTTGATAATAACATGAATGACTAGAGTCTCTAGAAAATGACTCAATAGTTGTATACACAAAATTTGGTGGTATTTGAATCCCATTAAGTGGGAAGAAAGAAATTTATGAGAAAAGAAGAGAGTTACCTCTTATGGTACAAGTCAATCCAATTATGAAAAGAGAAAGATGAAAACTTGTAAATGAAAGAGAAGAGAATTATGTAAAATGGAATGCTACTACATGCACTTCTATCTACTTTCTAAATTATTTTGACAGCTGACTACTTATAGAAGGGTTGTTATTGTTCTCTTCTCTTCACACATGTCCTTTTGCATGTATAGTTTATCATCTATTGACACTTGGCGTAACACATGTCATATCGCATGAGATAAAATATTCACATGATACATTCTCACACACTTGTCATTAAGCATGCAATGCATATTTTGAGTTTTGACACATTTGCATCGTACAGAGAAGAAAAAAGCCAAATTATTGTGACTCAGTTGGCAACACAAAGATTGTAGGAACAGTTCACAGGTTTAAGCTCCACTCAACACATCTGTAAGAAGATTTGACTGTCAACCCCAAACTGGATTAAATCAATGAGTTACACAGCATAGAGAGATAGAGAGAGCCAAACTATGCTAATAGACACGAGAAGCTAGTACCAAAGGCCAAATATGTGAAACCTATTATGTGAATGAGTTTATAAGATAAAAATGCATCCAGAGTACAGAACAACTGATAAATATAAAGATCGTTTGGTGGCTTGTGAATTTTCTCACAATATGGATTATATTATGATGATCACATTTAGAGTTTGTAAACATCAATACTCAAATCACATGTGATGCACATCATGCACTAAATCACAGTTAAAATGAAACTATTTACACAATACAAGAGTCAACTACATTTTACACGCACACGGACAAAACCAAGCAGCGTTCTTGTTGAAACAGGCCTGACAAGACAAGAAACGTCACCTTTGAGCTTTTCTGAATCACAATTTGCTTATGGATGTTGACAGGGGTGGGCAACCGCAACCAAACACGAACCTAAGATCTCAACAGGGAGACATATTAAAGTTGAACTGAAAGGTTCATTAGAAAAGTCACGAATTATTACTTGAACTTACTTGATATTAATGGAGTTATGAGAGATGGGCAGCTGCCTACTACACCCCACTCCAGCTCTGCCACTGCACGAGATCAGTTTATAGCCGAGAACGAATAAAAATTCTTTTCTCCTCTGTTCTCAGAAGCTCTGAGCTCTTGGTGTTTTCGTTCGGGGTCTTCTTCAAAGGCAGTGGTGTCTTAATTTGTTCGGCAGATGTCTCGATTTGTTGCTTTACATTGCTCATGTCTTCCTGCATCTTCTCCATCTTTGCTCGCATCTTATCTGCCACTGACCTAGAATCTTCAGGCTTCTTGTCATTTGAAGCAAGTGACGGTATCAGTTCTTCCTGCACTATTTTGTATACTTTCTTTGCACCTGTCACTCAAAATTAGACAATGAGAACAAGAAAGCAAAGTGTAGAGCATGCTTGGCATTATTAGAATGTTGAAATATGTCATAAGAAACTACATACACATGTTTGATCCTAATAAGAATGTAACATAGAATCTGCAGCCTTTCTACAATAGTCAAAATACAATCATATACTAAATAGAAACTAGAAAAAATTTATGGTTTGAATTTAACTAAACGAACAGTTCAGTTTAAAAAGGGAATGGAAATCAAGAATATTCTTATTCCAGTCATTCTCATGAACAAAAAGTCATAATCCAAACATGTCAAAATAGGAATCCCATTCTTGTTTTCATTTTCGAACAAGAATTCCAATCCCAATGCTACCTCATTACATTGCTTTTATTTGAACTAATTTAGTCTGGAAATCACTCCAGTTCACCGCAAATTCCCAATTCTACTCTGTTTAAACTCTAATCATTGCATGGCCACGTCTTTATCCAGTTTCATGCTACACCCATCACGAAGGGTGGCCACCAAGTAAAACGCTCAACCCCAAACAAGCAAACCAGTATATATAGTTCAAAGGATGAATCACAAAGCAAGTGGTAACGACATCCTTCTTATAGAGAATGGGAGAGGTCAAGCTCCAAGCACCACCCATGCATACATCATGCATACAAGTAGTATAGTAGCATTGCACTTCTGTGTATAATTTTTTTATGCATACCCAACTCACTCACTGTGGATACTCTAGAACTCAAAAATAATGCTCATAATCCCAACTTTTTGTGCTTTGAACCTCTAAATCAGCATATAGAAATATCTTTTGACTGTTTCTTTTCATGAATTTATTCCTCCTATATTTACAGTGAAGAAGCCTACTTCTATGAGAGTGAAGGAAAGGTACAATTAATTTTTTTTAAAGATAAAGTACAATTAATTTTTTTTAAAGATAAAGTACAATTAATTTTTTTTAAAGATAAAGTACGCGCTAGCAATTACGCAAGCATATGAGAATACATATAACAACCCTTCACCATACTTCCCTAAACCCAAAGATGAAAACAACTTATATGAAATCGACATTGCCCACCTGATTCGTATTTGCAAAAACTTTTAAGCACAAATAAAATGCTAAGTAATATTTTTTGGAGAAGAGAAACCAAATTTCTAATTATCTTCTCCTCAAACTCTAGCATAAATAAAATTCTTTCAAGCTTCCATGATTTCTTCCCCTATTTCAAGGAAATGATAGGAAGAAACTCTTCCTCGAAACCTCTCGTATAGTATATCCCAAGCTAACTCAGACACAGAAAAATGCGATGCTACATTACTTTGACACTTTAGCTAAGCTGTCCTATCACTGAGTTCAATTATTTCAACAGACTCAACAAAATTTCAAATTTGACAGACCAAACACAACACAAACTTGAAAATTATCCTCAATTCAGGATGCGGATAATTCATTGCAAAGTTTTGCATCAAATAAAAAATAAAATCCAGAGAGTGGTCATCTAAATTACAGTTTTAGGAAATTTGATTGCAATTCAACCATTCGAAGAAAAATTGCACAAAAATCCAACTACCGAAATTAGCTATTTAAAATCTAATAAATTATAGCTAGAACATAATCGCACAAATATGCTCAGTTGTGTCTCTAAGGAGAGAGAAAAAAACTTACCTGTGAGGCCTTTGAGAGAGCTACTGACTGCGGAATCGACGGCAAATCTGGCGACGGTCGTCAGAAACCGAGGGATCCAGAGCCGACGGTCAGGATGAACCGCTTGCTGTTTTGGATTCGGTTCACCGGTGACTATTACGGTGGCGCTATTCATTTCGGTGTCGGCGGCGATATAGGATGTGGACGGAAACGGAACGCCGATACAAGGGACGATACAGTGATAGGGTTGTGCAGTTGTGCGTATCGGCTTTAACATACGTTCGGTGGCCTGTACCGGTTGGTTCGCTTGTTTTTCTTTTATTTATTTACTAGGTTTTATTTATCGGTTAGTTAAATATAAATATTCTAATACAAACAAAATATTTAAATTATATATTGTTTTTAAAATTAATAAAACTACATATACATAAACATATATATAAATGAAAAATGCTATTTGTCCCAAATTCTGTACAAAAATTGTTATACAAAATGATGTGGCAGCCTATCGGGCGGGACGCA
>JAYMSZ010001969.1:0-12976 GCA_036897665.1 Pelargonium citronellum
ATTGGTATTTAATTATTGAATGGAAAGGTGCCAGGATGCTGCTGCACATGTTAGGTTCACTAAGCAGACACAATCCTATTGTGGTATTGACATTGATATATTTGCTCCTCCTCCTTCTATACAAGTTCGAATTCAACGTAATCGGGTTTGTGTTGCATAACTCAACCTTTTAATAATCGAGTTGTGTTTGTGTTGAACCTGTCCAATTGAACGGCTCATGTAATCTGGTTTTCGACCCACCCATTGTGTTATGACTGTTCAGATCGATATATAGTACTAAACTTTCAACATATACTGTTGTCCACATCCTTCTTTTGGGTCTTCTTGTTGGCCCAACATGAACATGAAAAGGCTTGTGATCTCTTACCAGGCTGAGACAGTGGAGATGGGTAGTGGGCTTTGAATGGTGGAGCCTGGAGGCAATAGCAATTAGCAGACAAAACAAGAACTACCACTTGTGACCTGTGAGTTGCTGGTGTTGAATGGTCCAAGATCCTTATAGTTGTTGCAATATTTGGATACCATTGTAGAGAAAGATGATGTTTTGTTGAATTTTTTTCCATCTTCATATAACAGTGAAAAAACATGCCCAAGGACATGAACATGGAGGCCAAGATTAGTCTCTGTCAGTGAGGATGTGACACATGTCCCTTACACATAAACCATTACCAATTCCATTACCACCTCTGGGTCTGGCTTTGCTATACTGTGTGCATGTACTTGTTTTTCTTCTTGATATTATATAGTGAATTTCAATATTGCTCCATGAGATGAGGTAGTTGAAAAACAATTAATTGTTTTGCATAATGAGAATGACTCTTTTGTCCTCTTGCTTCCCACCCTACAATACAATCATGCCTCTCTTGTCTCTAAGCTGCTATAACTATATCATATGTATGATTTTCTTTACCACCACAAAAATGAAATCTATTCTTGAGTTAATGGATTCATTTGATTGCATTTCATGATCAACTGGATATTAGCAATGAGTGAACAAACCAAGAATTTGAAATGAATGGTAGAAGATAGAGACATGAGTTAGGTATAAATGTTTGTCACATTTAATGTGGAGATGTCCTTTGGCTCATACAATACAATGTCAACCTCCACACATCCAAGAGAATCCATGTGCTATATTTTTGGCAGTCCAAAACCAGCATCTCAAATCTCAATAATGGATAGAGAAAACTACAAGGGATTTTTAGGATCAATGAGGCATTTTCACCCCCAAAACACAAGAGTGAAAAAGAAGAAGAAATGTACAGTGAGTATGGCATGGTTGATTTGATTAGATGGGTGTTTTTGGCAGTGCAGAAACATGGAGCAGAAAGCAAGTAGTAGCTATATCCATGTTCAGCTTATGTAGTAGGGACTTGGAGCATTGAAGCTATAGCAAGCAACACAATATTATATGTGCCTGACATACAGATTGCCTCATTGCCACCATATTCCATGTTGGCTCCATTTGTCCATCTATGCTCTGAGCTTTCATAGCCTTTTCCTTTTGCAGACAACCCATGCACCAACTACTATACACTGCAACTATTCCATACTTTCTCGTGGTCTTCATGGAGAGTGCTGTAAATTGTTTGTGAACCAACATGAACACGATACGTTTATGAACTCAAAACAAGAACACGGTAACTATATGAATTATGTTGTCATGGACACGACCTTACACATTATGCACAATAAAACTTACATGTTTGACACTACACTATCTTACAACAACATATGGGTCAAGCGTTTTAGGGCGTTTTAAAACCCCAAGTTTTCGTGTTCAAGCCTCTTAGCTAGTTTTCGATATCGCCTATAACGAAAAAAAGAGGTTGTATTGAGCATGTTGTGCGTGGATGTTTTGGAGCTAGGTTCAACACAACCACGACATGGTTTCAAACTTTATGAGTCCAAACATACTAGTTTCATGTCGGTGTTATGACACGAATTTCCAATTCTTTTGTTATATCATTTGGCCTCAAAACAACTCAACCATCTAATCTTTACCTAAAACCCTAGCCAACAGCACAAAATTCAAATTCTTGCCAAACTGTTTGTAATGTGGTTCTATGATCCTCCCAAGCCAGCTCAAATCTCAGTCATTTTTTATTGTTTACTGACCAAAAGAAACAACCCTACAAAAGAAAGTGAAAACTGGAAAAAAGGGACAAAGTTTTCAATATTGCACATCTGCTAGAGAGAATAGAGTACTATAGCAGCAGAGCTACCAATATCAGAGAGCTGAGAGACCAGATGATCACCACCAACACCATTATTATATTATTGGTTCATGGTCATGGTCATGGCCATGGCCATAGTAACATGAATGGGACCAGAAATAAATAGAAGATAATATTAGGAGTAGGGTCCTATAGCCCCTAGCCCCTATAGAGCTATGGGAAAAGAATAGCCTAGGCAAAATAGGCTTTTCTTTCTTGTCCCTTGATGATCATAACATTTCTTAGGTGTAGGCCACATCATTTAATTTCCACTGTTGTGGTTGCTGCAATTGTCTTCTCTTCTCTTCTACTTCCAAATGTTCAGTGTAGACTCAAGCTCTGGTCAACTCATTTATCACATTTAATTATGGAATTGGGAATTTTAGGACTATCAATGACAATAACTGCCTTTGATGAGAGCATATTCATTATCTTTATTCCAAGACATTATTAATTAATCTTTTGAAAAAAAAAAACAAAAACAAAAACAAGAACAGTGTTGAATCAGGCATGCTTGCTGGTTAATGATGACAAGAAAAGGATATATGGGTCAAGTTTTGCTGATATGCTAATAGTAAAAAGATGAAACAAAGTGTCAGTCATTAACAAGAATCACACTACTGAGGAGGTGAAGTGGACTGGTTGTTGTGAAAAAAAGAAAATTACAGTATTGTCTTCTAAAAGGAAATAAAATAGTGATAGAGAGTGATTCTATATTTTTATTGGGTTTTTGCATGGGACCCTCACAGATGCTGAGATGCTTTGAATTAGTTGGGAGAAGAAGGAGCCATAATAAATTCAGCTTCATAACTCAGACTTATCAGTAGACACCATTAATATACTCCTTTCTTGAGCTCTGGAATTGAATTGCCAAATTTACAATCTCTCCAATTAACTCTTTCTTTAATTCCTGATCCCTTTTGGCCCAGAGGACAAGATTGATGCTGATAATGGCTTCACAAGTAACTGTCTTGCTCATCATCATCTGTTTTCTAACATTTGCTTCAAAATCAGGTAAAAACAGCAAAAAGCAGTAACTGTGACGCTGATATATGTATGTGTTGTTGAATCTTGGTTTCTTGATTCTTGAGTATTGATGTTTTTGGCAGATGGGTCTTTCCTGATATGGAACTCTAGTGTGGGGTTGAAGGATATGGAGATGAAAGTGGGTTCAAGGCCTCCAAGGTGTGTGAACAAGTGCTTGACTTGCAGGCCTTGCACTGCCACACTGGTGATTTCTCAGAACCACAGCAGCAAAGATGATTACAAGGCTAAATCAAGAGAAGAGAGCTATTATCTTCTCTCATGGAAGTGCAAATGTGGAGATAAGCTGTTCCAACCTTGAAAACTAGTACTACTACATCATCATAAGCCCCGCTTTCTCCTCTCTCTCTCGCTCTATATATATATATATATATGTATCATATCATGTGATCATGAGGGAGGTTCAAGATATGTTCATGATCCTCTTCAGCATATACAGCTTAATTTGTAGTAGCTTTCTGTTACTCCAAAACTCCTTTCCCGGGTACTTGGAGAACTTTTTCTTCCTGCAAAACCAGGTCTCTCCGACGCCTAAGTTAGATATCGGACTTTTCGGTCCTAGTTTTCACCTCTTTCTCCTTGTGATGCTCCATCTATATTGATTTGTGGTGTACTTTCAGTGCATATACATAGAACTATATAAGTTTGCAACTTATTAATGATGCAGACTAGAAATGAAGGATATGGAAGCTAGCTCCTTTTCCATGGAAAATGTGCTGTATTTAGAGTTAAAATATGAAGAACAACAGTGCTTTGATTGTAATTAATTTCCAAATAATGTCAACTCCCCTGTTGGCCACAGGGTATTCAGTTTGTAAACTTATTGTTTTGTCCTAACCCTTTTTTTTTCTTTTGGTTTTTAAATGTATTGTTGTTTGTTGACCACTTTTTCATCACACTATTATAGTATGTTACCTTTAATTAATAATGGAGCACCTGATGATTCTGACATGAGAGGATAGGTTGCTAAAACAGGCCAAAATTCACTAACTACTCATCATGAAATTGTACTCTAGGAGAGGCCTGAATCTGTGTCATTATATGCTGAATAAGACAAATAATTAGAAGGGGATTAGATCAGCAAATGAATCAAAATCTGTAAGAAACCAAAGAATCTCCAATTCCATATTATTTATAGCACATGCGATATATATGACAAAATCCTCAAGATCCATATCAGTCTTGTTGTTTGTTGTCTTGCTCTTACATAATTGGAGATACATATATATATATATATATATACTATAGATACAATAGGTGACTGATAGTCTCCTTAGGTTTTACACTGTATTAAGCTCTGCTCTTCTGATTTTTTAACCTAATAATACATAGTAAGCAAGCCCACATAAGAGGAATAGCTTCCATGGCTGGACTAGTTACTGACTTGCATCACACCCACCGAACCGGATCAGCAAGTTATGGTTCTAAGCAGACCGGAATTTGCCATGCCTTCCGTTGGTTTCCAGATGATACTTTCGAGATTAGCACAAAAGTTCTTGTAGAACTGCAAATAGAGCCCGCAAGAAAGCTGTTAGCCATGGTGAAATACAATATATGACAAATATACGATTAAATAAGTCGCTCGCTCCTGTTTTATGCAATTCTTATCTTAAAAACTACTTTACACATGTTAGTGATGAGTTAAGGTCTAGTACTTTCTTCTCGCAAGTCGATCTGAATATAGCATAAAGGTTATCCATCATGCAAGCCCTATATTTGGGGCCAGTCAGTTTGTTTCATGAGTTTTTGCAATAGAATGACAGTCTGGTCCACGGCTATATATAGTAAGTGCCTAAGGGGCCAAGTGTTAGAATGTGTTTGAAAAAGTCAGCAATCACCCTATCCCGGTACATGTAATGAATGATTCCTAAAATTAGAATCTTATTGCATTACCTATGTTTGTTTCAGCACTATCAATGCATGAATGAGCCAAAATCAAATGCAAGTTTCAGTACAACCTAACCTTGTGATATTCAAGAGTATCCCCAGCTGCCTTCCGAACATCCACCATGAAAAGGGAAGGCGCAACTTCAAAAACCTGCACAAAAATTGAAATCAATTTAGAAACCGTTCTTATACTGGAACCATAGTTTCTCTGTACTAAGCAAATAAATTAAGATTACAGACACTGTCCGGGAAGTTACCTCCAGGACTACAGCAAACTGTCCAGTCCTATTTGCAGATATTCCTTCAAGTCTTGTCTGTGGAAAATTAATGTTAAAACAAATAAGAAAGCAAACCATAGTCAAATAAGAGTCGAGTCAGCAACATATGCACTTTTGATGCAGTGGGATTACTGGCAATACAGAATGTGATGTAATCAGCCAATTGTACAAGCAACTCTAAAGTCACAAACATTATGAGTTCTAAGTGAAAAAAGGTTTGACACCACGTTTTCAAGAACTCACATTTGGATGTAATGATAGCAAACATGAAATACTTATCATGCAAGCAGATGAGGCCAAGATAATAAGAATTGTTTGCTTATGCAATGCCAACGTCAGTACTGATATTTTGTAAGATAATTAAGAACAGCACAGTGATCAAGAATATGACAAAAAAGATAACAGAAAATAGTGACAGATGTACTACAGGCATAATTAAAAGTGAATCTGACAATTTGAACCTTGTAATTATGTGTGTGAGCCTTGAGATTCATTAATTCCGCTACAGCTTCAATGGTTGAAAGTATTACTTGCGCAGGTTTACGGGAGACAAAACGAGTTTGCCGCTTTACATAATCCTGCCAAAGAAAAACATGATAAAATTTTAGTCATATGATCATATCTATTAAACCAAATGAATATATCAACCTCTTTGAACTCTCCCCTCTGGTGTAAGAGAAAACTTGAAATTAAAGAAAGTGGAGCATGGCTTCAATTTCAAACAACATGGTTTGGGGGGGAAATGGGAAAGAAGGTGAGGTAAATCTCCTTTTCCCTCTAGGGTAGGAAGAAAGGTAGGAAGGGAGGAATTGCCCTTTCATTCACAACTTTGTTATTCTATATAAAAGGGTAAAAACAATTTAGGATAATGAAATTTTTACTCCATAATTTTCCTTGTAAAAAAAATACACATTCTTTTTGTTTTCTTTTCATCACCGAACTTGGTGCAAAATTATTCTCCTTCATTTTCCCAATACTTCCTTTCCTTATATCTATCCTCCCTACCAAACATAGTTTAAGCAACTGTACCTGTCTTCTGTCAAACAGTGCTGACAGATTCAACCCTTGGGATAAGGTTATCATCTCAAATGCATTCATAAGTAAAGGACCCCCTTCACTATTTGCTGACTGCTCAGCTACAAACTGGTCCTGCAAAATATCAAAACCCCCATGTTTAAATTACTATACTTATATCCTTAATAAGTGAAGGTATATTGAAACAGCATAAGAAAGTTCCAAATCGTTGGTGCTATCACAGATTGTTGTACTCATAGATCTATATTTATTGGACGTTTAACCTATTGAAATTAGGTGTTCTTACACTAAAAGCCATGACTTTGTTTGGAAACTTATAAAATAATTACCTTAATAACTGAAATAAGAATAATATTACTAGGTACAAGTCAAGTTTTAAAAACACAACGATACAGAAATATATATATATATATAAAGTGAAAATATGTGTAGAGTCAAATTGGTATAGCCTCAATTGTTTGGAGTTGTCTCATTTGACACCTTGTTTCAATGCCGCAATACAGAATTCATGTATGTACCAACAAAGCCAGGAAAGCTTCCACAAGGAATTCTCTTTGGATAAGTAAGCTAAACCACACAGAGCAAAAATAAAAGGCCAGCAAACCTCAATGTCGTCAAAAACTGCACAGACGTCATCCAAACTAACTTCCTCGTCTTCGCTGTGTCTAACAGGCACATAATTCTTTCGGAACCATGGATCCTTTCTAATCCCTTCTATCCGGATACGCTGCAATAGCAAAGAAAAACTTACAGAGTTACAGGAAGTGAAGGATAATAAAATACAAGAGAGATGTATATGTTTGCACTAACCGGAATGCAGATACTTGGCTTATTTAGCCAATACTAAGAACTAAAATCTAGACACATCCTCACAAATGCCCTAGCTTCACTGAACTTGTTTAAGGAATGTATCAGCAAAGGTAACTATAAATCTTGCTAAACTTTACTTTAGCCCAAATGCTTAAGCTCATAGATGGAGTACCACACTACTAAATCAAGTGGTCTCAAACTTCACATTTGTTTCAATGTAGAATAATTTAACAGGTTAACTCTCCCTCACGTGCAGGCCATACAACATAACGCATCTTGTACGTGGACCAAATATTAACAGGGAGGCAACTCAAATGGGTTGCTACTTGCTAGGCTCAAACCAAACCAACCCTGATACCATGTTAAGCTTCACTCCAACTCAAAAGCTTAAGTTAATGAGGTGGAGGGCTTCACTAGCATATCAAGAGGCTCTCATGTGAAGGGAAGTGATGAAAGTGAAGTCTCATATTGATAAAAGATTGAAAGATAAAGTTACATATAAAGGTGAAAGGAAAACCAAATTAATAAGTATGACCTTTCAATAATGGAAAGTCCAAACCCCTGTGTGATGCCTAATATTAATAATGAAATATTTAAACTCAACCATTCTCGTGATCAAAACATGTGTTTTTTTTCTGGACTTTCATTGCAATAGGTCCTTGTTTAAATAAAGACATCTATAACCAAAAGAACTGAACTTCAAAAACCATGGAGCAAATATAAGATTTTATAAGTGTCACCTAGAAAGATAAATCCATACCATAATCCTTGGGAAACATATATGTGAAGTTGAGAGAAAAATATTCATATTATTCACAATGGCTGAAATCCAATTTACATTATAAATAGAGTCAATCAACATCAATCAAAGATCCTAAGAATCACCTCAATTTAGATTAAATAAGGTCTCCAAAAATGTGCTAATCAATCTTCTACTTCCTAATTTCCAGCCACTCTTAACACTCCCCCTCAATCTCAAGGTTATCACCTCGAGATTGGAACGAAAGACGGATAAAAATTGATCATTGTAGTTACCTTGACGTGATGTTGATGAGAGAGTTTTGTTGATGAGCAATGAGTGACCTCATGACTTAGGAACTATATTTTGGTAGTAATTTGGTCAGATAGGAGGCTCAATGACTATTTGGATAGTGTATAATATCATGACTCATAAACTACGTTTTGTAGTTGTTTGGTTGGATGACAAGCTCAATGACTATCTATATAGTTTGTCCGAGACAATATAGCCTTTTTGAAGAGGCAGCATCGACTTGCTAGCATCACAAAGTGAATGGCATCTTCAATTGCAAGACATCAAAATGTGCATGATGAACAGTAGTGGTCAACAATCATCGGAGAGTTTTCCAACGGCAGATGGTGGCGGATACACTAAAATGAGTTTTAGAAAAATCAAACTTAATGTGTAAACTTCTTACGAAAGAAAACCTCCATTTGCATAAACCAGTGCACCAAAAGTAATTAGGCACCATGGTCAAGTTTGTTGTCTTATGACCTTGAGGTCATATGTTCGGGTCCAGGAAATAGAGTATCAGTAAAAGGAGAAGTAAGGTTGCATACATAAATGACTATCTTCGAACCCCACAATGGTAAGATATCATAATTTATTAGGTAGCGAAGCTAATTTAAGTCATAGTGACTGGGTGATCGAAGCTGCTAGAAGATATATACTTTGATGCACTAATGTAAAGAATGCAATGCACATAAGATGGGTTGCACATACTGACGCTAATTCTAATTGTACTATTGCACACGTCAAATAAATACTCACAGTTTTAGGATTTGGATCAAGTATCTTATTTATCAGTGTCGTTGCACCAGGAGAGAACCAAAAAGGACAAGAGAAGTCTGCAGCATGGATCTGCACATACACTAGAGAACAATTAGAGTCTCTCCAATCAAATATGCTACGTGATAACATCTAGTAAACAGAAAGAGGTCCTCTTTGTCTACAACTGAGATGCATGTCTTAGACTCCAATATCAAAAGATGTGAAAGGAAATGTAACTGCAGACACTGGAAGGAAGTTGATATCCCAACAAGAAAAGGGTGAGAGGAAAAAAAAAAGGAAATTTATGCTACTTACTTGAGCAACACCATAAAATAGTTAAAGCAACAAAATCATGCATAAGTGTGGGAGTCCGATTTTTTTTATGAAAAAACATGGAACAGTAGTAAATCTAATTTATTTCCATTTCTCAAGGATGATATCCTGGCCCCTAACCTTTGTGTATAGTCTTGGAAGGTCTGTTTCATCAAACGGGAGATACCCAGCCATCAAAACAAAGAGTATGACTCCACATGACCATAAGTCAGCAGCTGCTCCGTCATAACCCTGGTGGCTCAGGACCTAATTCCCAATCACTTAGTGTAAGAAAATAAACAACATAAGAAAAGACACTTTTCTTTTCATTACATTAAATGATTTTAGATCACTGATTCAATAACTACACGAATGAGGGAAGAACACTTCGCTGAAAATGTTTTAACAATTTTTTTTAATGTCATTCAGTAATTTATAAAGACAATATTGAAAATTCCAGAATATGCCCTATAATGTCAAAACAATTAAACAAAGGAGGAGACTGTTTTGTCTTATCCAGCATTCTATCTGATTCCACAAAATAGCCTAAATAAATACAACCTGTGTCAACAGTGGTTTGCATCACACTACAACTCAATAGCCCAATAAGATATAGCTTCAAGAAACTGAAAGTATGACCACCTGATTAATAACTTGATAAAAATATCATAAAATTTCAACCATGATTTATTCAATAAACATAATGCTTAATCCATAAGAATTTGCACTTTGGCAAGAAAGGTATCTTTACCAGTCTAATATCTAAAGTGCTAACATAGTAGCTTTTCATTGGTTTAAATCAATTGAAACATTATTGACATGTACACAATTTGAAGGCACCAAAAAAACATGAGGGAGCACATCAAACGATTACAGCAAATTACTGAAAAGACAAAGTGTACCTCAGGAGCAACATAATTTGGGGTTCCACATGTGGTGTGAAGAAGATCTACCCCCTGCTCCCAACCAAGAAACAGAGAGTTAAAAATGGAATGGTTAATCTGATTGTAAGACTTTCTAGTCTGCCAATAGTGCAAACATAATGCAATAATGCTTACCTTCTGGGGCAAGGCACTCAGACCAAAATCTGATACCTTCAAATTCCCATAAGCATCAAGGAGAAGATTCTCAGGCTATTCATAACAGGAATGGACCAATAAGTACAAGAACATGAAACCAAAAATACTGATGCTAAAATGAGCAAGTTTCATAAACAATTGCTCTGTACCTTCAGATCTCTATGATACACCCCCTTTTTGTGGCAATGAGCAACAGCGTCTATAAGTTGTTGAAAATATCGTCTACACTCATTTTCAGGAAGTCTTCCTTGGTGAACCTGTCAAGCTCAACAGTGCACAAAACATATTCTGGGATGAACCATGTTGCTTATTCTAAATAGTATATTAGTTTGAGTTAGTATATTGCAAACCTAAACTATGTCTGAGGAAATAATGTAGCACATGTTGAAGTATCTCACATTGAAAGACTGAATTTTGAGACCATTCGATAAACTAGATGGGTCTTCTACCTAAATGCTTAAGTATTGGGGTAGGAGTAAAGTTTAAAATCGCGTCAGAGTTGGCTTGGTATTCGGCCTATGTGGCCCATTTATGTTGCCTCCCTATATATTCTTAATCCACCTGCAAGGCCTGGTGTGTTGTCCAGTATACACGTGTGAGAGAGTGTTGGAGTATCTCACATAGAAAGAATGCATAATTTGAGAGACCACTTGATACACTAGCTAGGTCCTCCACCTAAATGCATAGGCCTTTGGGTTGGAGTTAAGTTTGACAGCACAAATTAGCTAAATCAAATATTTGTTTTTCTAACAAAAGCTATCAGCCTATCAGTAGCAGTAGAATTATTATAGTGAGGTTAAAGGCACCACAAAAGCCAAGATGCAAAAATAACAGAAGTTAACCTTTTGTACACCCCTGAGAAAAAATTAATAGCCCAAAGCACACCTTTGTGAATATAAAAAAGACAAACTAATTAATATTGCTAGTCCTAGTCCAAATTATACATACAAACAAACAAACAAACAAAAAATGTAGAGTATCATAATTTCCTAACCAAGTATACTAGAAAAGAAGAAGCCTTACAATTTTATCGAACAATTCTCCTCCAGTGACAAACTCAAGAATAATATAAATCTTTGTCCGGCTGGCCAAAACCTGAACAAAAACAGAATACCAGGAAAAAAATAAAAGAGAGTACAAAATTGGAGTGAGGGGACAACATGTTTGGCAATATTAGAAAAAATAGTTTTAGCAAGTTACGGCATAAACGTGATGAAGATAATGGGAATAGTATCAATGCTAACAAATACTTGAGTGTTAACGTACCTCATGCAATCTAACTATGTAAGGATGGCGCACAATCTTCATTATAGATATCTCCCTTTTAATCTAAAGCATGTCTCAAAAATAAGTTAGCCAAGCAACATAAACAGAAAAGATAGTACTTGCAACAAAGCTTGTAAACTTGATTTTATTTATTCAGTCTTTCATTGCCGAATTCCCTAATGCCCACGATTCAACATGTAAATGATTAATCAGAATACCTGATCAACCATTCTGTGCTTGAGAATAGTACTTTTGGCCATAATTTTCATGGCCACACTCTCCCCAGTCTCCGTGTTCTGAGCAAACTTAACTTTGGCGAAAGTCCCTTCGCCAATGGTCCGCCCAACGTCATACTTTCCAACCTTTCTCTTTACCTTCTTCATCGTCATCTGGAGCTCATTTCCCAAACTCCTCCCCAGACTCCACTCCAATTCTATATGAAGAGATAACCAATCAGCCAATGATAAATACACAAAAATCGCAAATGAAATCATTAGTAATTCTAAAAAAATTGATCCAAACTGAATTGTGGATGACAATTTTTATTCAATTTGTAAATTTTATCCAATTGGTAAAACCCTACCGCTTAGATTGCTCCTAATAGAAGGAAAATAATAATAAGTTCCGCCTAAGCCATTTCAGCGTCAGGACGTTGATAAGATTCGAAATTTACATTCATTTTCCAGCGTTTTCTAGCGAGCCAAACAGTGAGTGAATGTAAAAGCACTTGCGATCCGGGAATCGGATAAACAGCAATAATAGCAAAAGCTTCACGAAGAATATTCGTAGAAAAAATGTATGAAAAGTTGAGTGGAAATTGACCTGATTATCGGAGAACCGGCCGGCGAGCGAAATTGAAATGAAAGTTGGAAGGAGCTCAGAACTCAGAGCCTCCGACACAACAGTGATGGTGATGGGATGTGATTGACAGGTAAAGACGACGAAGAAGAAACAGAGTTCTCACTTTTTTTCCTTTCTGAATTTCACTCATTTTTAATTATTTATAAAATGGATTTATATACTTTCTTACATGTCAACGCCTCAACTTTTTTTTAGATAAAAAAAATAATTTTATTGGATCAAATCATTCTCTAAGAGAGTTACGATCATTAAAAGATCTGAAAGTCAACCCAACTATCAGAGTCTGACATGGAAATCACAGACTGAGCAAGCGCTAGAATCACAATATCGCGGACTCGCTAACAAAGAAAAACTAAAAACTAAGAAAACTACCTGAGATGAGTCGAATGTCTCTGAAAG